>JAHPZR010008002.1:0-10000 GCA_019787425.1 Platygyra sinensis | reverse complement strand
AGACTGATAATAAAAGTCAGCTTAACTGCATGTTCATATTTCTAGTAGAATAATGTCATGTTAAGCAACACAATAAAATTTATCACCAAGGTTACTCTTTGTTCAATGATCTTTCAAAAACATTCAAAAATCGGCCCATTAGTGTCATGCGTTCATTGTGCATAGTTTCTAATTTATTCATTTTTTCCTTTTCTTCCTCTTTCCTGTCTTGTGTAAATTCCTTAAAGAGCCTCACGACTTCTTCTACCCTCTTCCTCCTCTCTGGCAGTTTCTTTTTTTTTTTGATTTTACAACCGGAGGCTCCTCCGGATCACTACCTGTCGAACTGGTATTCTCATCATTCTTAAATGCTTCTTTGTTCCGTTTAACTGGGCCATCAAGGTTGCTGCATTCTCTACTTGCACAAATCCCATAATACACCTCTTTTACCCCAAAAAAATTTGCATAGGCATTGTTTTAGATAGCCTGAATTTCAGCCGTCTCCTCCTCTCGCTAAGTCTCGGGAGAGAGACGTCTGAAGGCACTGGGCGATAATGCTGTCCGGTGACGTCACTACCCAAAAACCTGGCAGTGGATCTGATTGGTTGCCGCGTTAAGTTATTCGCCCGACGCGAATAATTTAAATTGAATTTTATTGCCAAACTTCGCGCGTTCACTGAAGATAGCGGAAGGAAATCGCGAGCTAACGCCATAAGACTTAAGCCGTTTCTGGTGTATGTTAATTTAATATTTGGGGTTCAAAACCTCCATCCACAACAAGTAAAGGCATTTACAGAATTTCTTAGTGGAAGCGATGTATTCGTAAACTTGCCTGTGGGATATGGAAAATTTAATACATCAGATGGCTGCACTTGTGGCGATTGAACTTTCAAAGCAGCACAGCCATTTTCCAAACGAAAGCATAGTCGTATGCAAAATTTACCTGAAAAAAGTCTGAAACCTTGCAGCAGTCGACTCGTAAAAAGTATCATTTTACTTTCGATATGTACGGCTAGTTTATTGTAGCTCACTAAATACATTGGCATTAAACACTCCTTGAAATCTATAAATGACGTTTGTCGAGATTTTTCAACGACCATTCGCATGCATTACTGAATAACCCGGAAATCAAGCAAATCTGCACGAGCGAACAAATTATTTCTCTACGTATTTTTCTTGAGGCTATGGACTGGATGTATACTTAAACCTATAAAACTTATTACCTTAGAAAATTATAAGGTTTCTGAGACGTTTTGTTTAGTCCATAGCCCGAAGACAAATACGTTAGAAATAGTTTAGTTCCCGTGTAGATTTGGTTGTTCTCGAAGTCCTTCATGCATGCGAATGACCGTTGAAAAACCCGATCCGCCCGTCTTCATTTACAAATTTCAAGGAATATTTAATTCCAGTGTATGTGGTGAGCTAACCGATCATACTGAAAGTAAAATGATGATTTTTACGAGTGGACTGCTGCAAAGTTTGAAAGAGTTTTTTGGTAGATTTTGCATACGGTCGGTAAGGAGGCGGAGATGATTGATGTCCACCAAAACTTGGTTTTGTCTAGACGCTTTTGCGGTGAAGGTCGCGTGTGAAATATCATAAATTACCACATTTGACTCGTGACGTCACCGGACAGCATTATCGCCCAGTGCTTTCAGACGTCTCTCTCAAGAGACTTAGCGAGAGGAGGAGACGGCTGAAATTCAGATTATGTTTTAGATTACTCTTGGGACATGTTCATGTCCCAGGATAAATTGCAAACAATGAGTATGCAAAATTTTGGGGGGGTTAAAGAGGTGCATTATGGTATTGTGCAAGCGACAGGTTTCTTTTGCAGGTCACAGGTCACAGGTCACAGGTCACAGGTCACATCAAAATCAAAAAGCAATCAGTAATACTGTCGAGGTTCCCAAGAGGTTTATTTCTATTTTATTTCTCTTTCACTTCTAACGAACATTAACTGATAGAAATAGCATTTAATATTCTTTCTAACAAGAAAATAACATATATAAAATAACTTAAAAGAGTGAGCCGGTCATTCACTCCAAGGAATCATTGTGAGGGTCACGGCAGAACCAATCCTGTTTCTTTGAACCTCTAACCAATATGTTGGCAATTCTTAAGCTTTTTGTGCAGTTTCAGTACAGTGACAGTGTAAGTCATATCGAGTATATGTATCAGTTTCATTCAAACTTCGTCCATTTTTCTGTAGGTGCCACTATCGTCTGATCAAAGCAAGCTTATATCGTGAGATATAGTGCCAACGTATGGCAAAATGACAAATATCGTTTAAGAATTTCACGTTAAGAATGTATTAAACCGTTGCGGATTTGGAGCGTCGACTTCTTGGATTATTGAACTTCACAAACAGTCAGTAACAAAGCGGTCTTGTTAGAGATCGCTCGATTTCCATAAATCCAAGGTGACTCACGATGTGCTAACAGCCGCTATTTTTAAGACTGGCTGGAGCAAAAAGCTTTGGTGGTTGGTAATTCATGCAAACTATACAATCACGCTCTGAACAGAAATGCTGGGTTTCTTCGCCAGTTTGCTACTATAATAATCGCATACCGAGGACTAGCCATTTAAAATACCAGTTTTCACCCATGAAGGTGATCTTGAAATTTATAACAGTGACCGTGTCGCTCTTGTGTTCCTTTTTTAAAAAGATACAGTAGTTTCAAGTAGTAGTTTGATTAATCAAAATTCTAACGTGGCTTCCAGACGATCTGGTTAAAAAACATTGCACATTTGTGAACATTCCAGTGTCAGATCTACGAGACTTGAACAAAGCAAAACCAAATATGGAATCTTACCCAGAAAACCTTAAAGTCATGTTAGAATTTGGATATATCGAACAACGGCTACTGTTCTTGTTGTTTAGTGCCTACTCGTTGTAAAGATTTTCAAAAAGATATAAATTAATCAATTTGCTATCATAGTGAATTATCTTATAACGATAAAATATGTTACACTACATATGTGAAAGCTATATTTCAGCCCATTTAGTACAGATACCACCCCTAGAAATTTTTCATTAAAATTATACAGTGAAACATTTGTTGCATGGAAATATCCATAAACCTCCTGGGAATCTCGGATAATTCTTACATCGTCAGTATTACTGATTGCTTTTTGATTAATGTGAACTGCGACCGTGACCTGTGACCTGTGACCTGTGACCGTGACTGTGACCTGGACCTGTGACCTGCAAAAGAAGCCTGCCGTTGTGCAAGTAGTGAATAGGGTTTTTGGCTGGATGGCGTCATCTCGTGAAAATATTTCGTAAAGTTCGTCATAGAAGTTGCATTTCTTTCGGTCATTTCCGGTGACTTTGTTGTGATCGACACAAGCGACATTAATTCTCTTCAGATTTTTCATTTTCTTCTCACACGATTTAGCAGTAAAGGACCCTCCTTTCTTCTGTAGCTCTTCGCTAATTTCCTCCCAGAGGGTCTTGTTCTTTGTGTTTATATCTTTAAATCTTTCTCTCCGCTCGGCATAGCGCGCAAATTAACATTAACACATCAGCTCTAGACCAGCGTGCAACAATTTTAGGTTCGTCTTCGGCATTTCGCTCGACTGGGCCACTGTTTCCGGAGAAACGCTACTCGATGGCGCAATGGATGATAAGCCCGAAGGACCAGGTTCAGGCGATTCATGGCTGAGCTGAGATGGTAAATACAAAAACTGAGGAGGGCTTGAAATATTCACGTTCTCGCCATTTGAAAGGTAAGGATGTACTGAAACGCCTTCACTGCTGTCATTACTCCACGGATACTCCAATAAATGCGTCCAGTATTGTCATGTTGATAAAAATACGAGATACAAAAACTCGTTAAGCAGCCATAAAAATTATGAAAATACGAACAGGACGCATAATTTCAGCTCAATTTCACGAAAAACTCACCTTTGAATTCACCGTTCGCCATAGCCCATTGCAGAAACGTGAGAGCACTGTTGCGAGTTTCTTATATTAATTAGATTGAAAGTCTAAACATTTCAGCTGAAATGTTCATGAATGAAAAGCTAGCCAACCAAGTTTAAGAGTTTTCAGCGAAAAATTGTCCAAATGGGAGCCTTGCAAAAGGTGGAAATTTCCATACAAAGCCTTATAATTTTTTGGCCTGTATACCCAGCCTTGTAATTTTTTGGCCTGTCTACCCAATTAATCCATACAAACTCTCTATTTTGGGTGGCATTTGAAGAGCTACCATTTTGCCATTTTCTTCCTCCAAATACTTCATAGTAAAGACTCTCAAATTTAGTTGATCTTTCATTTGAACACCTTAGTTTTTCAAACAAACGGAAAACAACCATACTCTTTCCCAGTCCTCTCACGTTTCTGCAAAGGCCTATGACTCAGCTGGCAAAACTGCGGGAATATGACGGAATCCACAAGACGACCGCTTGCCACACGTACTACTTTTTGTATCCCTGTCATAAAGAAACGGACGGATCATGAATCCTAAAAATCTGGATTTAGATTTGATCTAATGTATCCACTCCAAGGGTGGATTCTTGAGATTCATAATCCATTTTCAAATTTTAATTAGGAAACGCAAAATCCCTTTTTGGATTCAAGAATCCGGATTTGGATTTTTATAAAGAAACGCACCCTTAATGTTATGTTGCTCATCGACAGCAAGGCAAGGAAAGTACCCATTACAAAAATTGATGTCGATACACCTTATCTCAAGGACCAAGTGGAAGCGCAGTGTCTCCCCGATCCTATCTATGATCTAGTTATTGGTAATGTACCAGGTGCGAGAGCTGCTGATGACCCAGATCCGAGCTGGCAAGATCATGTGCAAGAGGCGAGTACTGTAACTACAAGAAGTCAAGCTACGAAGGCCGGAGAAAGTATTCAGTTGAAGATACCGAGTACTAATGAAAGTCCCGTCGTAGATAGAGAAAAGCAAAGAGGAAGCCATATGGCATCTGCAGGACGCGTTAAACGATGAGCAAAGGAGATTGAGCAACGTGAGAGATGCCCTGGATAAAGAAATGCAATTAACCAAGCAATTGGAAGAAAAGTTATCCTTTGAGAAGCTCTTGAAGTCAGAAGTCGAACGTGAGCTTGCCAAAACCAGAGCCAACCTTGCAGAAGTAACAGAGGCCAAGGAAAGTAGTAGATGATGTTTTTAAGCCTTGTTACTGCGTTCCCTTGCGTTCCGTGTGCGTTCCCTTTGGATTTCCTCATGAAAGTGCGTTCCCTTTATTAATATGCATAACGGTCGAGTCCATGACGTCACCTATTGTTATAACTTAGGGGAAAATGCGTTCCTCCATACTAATGAAGTGCCTAGCTAGCTAGGTAAAAATGGGTTCCTCCATACTAAAAAGAGTCGCTCTAGAACAATAAAAACAATACACCTCCCCGGTCTTGCCCGCTAATAGTTAACCCTGATCGGAAAAAATCTCTTACGTGTTAAAATTACAAGCGCGAATTTGAACGAAAGCGCTATCGTTCTTGTAATCGCTTTGCTGCGAAAGTTTATCTCCGAGACTTTCAGTTTATTCGAAACGTTTATCGTGAAGATGGCTTTTTTTCACTGGCGTCCATGATTTCAACTGTCCGTGATTGGGAAACGCTGACAAGCGCAAATTTTTGAAAGCGTAATAAGGTTCTCTAGCTTTCTTTGAAAAAGTTCTCCGATTTTCGAAACCGGGCTCTTTTAACCCCGATTGGTTCATGAAAGTACCTGTTAAGTTTTTATCTGAGCTCTCAGCTTTGCTGACGAGAGAGAGAATTAATTCTTAGCTGGTCGAGTTTTCCGCTCCGTTAGTCACGCAAGGCCTCTACTTTTAACCCTAGATTTGCATACAAACTCGAACGGAAAAACCCATGGGACAGTTCTACATTGAAATTACAACAACAGAAGCTCGGAGCGCTTGATTTAAACACGCGACAATAAATATTTTCGAACAACTTGTTTCTTTTATTACGTTTATTAGCGAATACAAAAATAATAATATTACAACTGAACAAAACTGTTTATGAGTAAAGTATCAGGAAATCAATCGTCTTCATCTTCGCTTGGAGGATAATGACTCCTTTTTAAAGTGTTTGAATTAATGAGTTTCACTGCGTGGCAGTCAGCGCACCAAATAAATCCATCTGTCAAGTGTTTACGATCAACAGGAATTTGATGTACACATATCGGACAAATCCTATAACCATCATGCCAAAAACATCTAGGGCATTTGACTACTGCTCTTTCGTAAACGTTCTCTCCGTTGCAATAGCAGCAAAGACCTTTTCCTTTAAGCAAAATCTCTGAATTTCCATCAGGTTCCAGATCTGGGTTTTCTGATTCTTGGTGTTCACTATATTCAGACGCTGTCTCTGTGCCTTTGTTCATTATCACTACTTTCAGAGACCATTTCTTCATCACCAGCCTCACTGTCTTTATCGCGATAGGCTTGTTCTTTTTCCAATAGTTCTGCCAAAATTATCTTATTTTGTATAAAACGCTTATCGATTCCTTACTCTGCCAACCCATCGATAAATGTTTTGAGGGCGCGAGGTTTAACAATATCGTCGTTATGGGGGAGTAACACATATTCGACCAGCTCTGAAATGTTCGTCACTGATATTATTCGCTGGTTTTGGAGTAAATGTCCGCGAGGAGTCCAAAACAAGATATCTTTGCATGGAAGCCGCCATGCTGTGTAATAGATCGGAGGCCTTTAGTCGGGAAACGAGTTGGGAAAGACCTTCTAAAACATCTTTAATTCGAGGTTCTTCGTTATCGCTTTCCTCGTTTTCACTTGCGTTGGTGTCTTCATAATCACAATCTTCCTCTTCATCCCAGGCGACTTTTCTCTTCATATTGACCAGCACTCGTTGACGTCAAGAACCGACTGATTATACTACAGACTAGATCGCGACGTTTTATAACATTAAGGGCCCTATGCTAGTTAGAATTGGGATTAGCAAATCTTGTATAAATCCTCCACCTTCTTGAGCAAGGGTTTGCTTCTTTTTTTTGTAAGGAACACTTGATTCAACGAGACTAACAAGGGCATCTGCATGCTTTTTTAAGTTGTGCTTCACTTCCTTAGAGACCGGTATGTTTCCATGAAGTATACTAAAAAGAATCTGAACTAATGCGTGTATCTGTTCTGGAGTGGCTGTCTCTAGAAGAAGCTGACGCTGATGCTCTGGGCAACAAGTTAAGAGGTGAAGGAAAGGTAGATTGTTCTTTACTACTCGAGACATGGTCGTAAATGAGTTAAAGATGACAGGCAGCACTAGTATTGTATAATTTTTCAAGGGAATCCCATTTAAATTTACGACCAAAGTTGAAAGTCGTCTTGGTCTTCATCCAACACAACTGTTTTGCGTTTCTTGAACCGGGGTAAACCACGAAACTGCACTTTCCTATTTGTAGATTTTCGACCACTCCCAGCCTGAGGTACTAGTCCACCAATAGCTTCTCTACTACGCTTCTCCAGCGCTGTGTTAACATTATTTCCTTCCAGAACATCTTGAGCCACCTGGAGCCCTGTTTGTAATGCCTTTTTGCCGAGCACTTTAGCGCCTTGCTGTAAATGAGGCATCGCCCAGCGAAACAGCCCTTTAAATATGGAACCTAAGCCATACCCCTGCTGAAATCGGGCTCCGTGAAAAGCCGGTAAATTACCTCCTTTTTGCTTAGCTTGGTTTAAATAGTATTCTTCGTACAACTTGTGATTTGGAGTATAAAGTTTCTTCATCGCGTTTAAAAAATAACGGATCTGCTCTGACAGAAATGAAGTGTAAGCAACACCAAGCTCAAATGGCATTTATTCTCCTGTGTCGCACTTTATATAGATTTCGATATGGTGATAGAACAATAGGAAGAGGAGGAGGAGGAGGAGGAGGGAAAACAATAGAAATATGGAGGAGGAGAACGGAAAACAAAAGGATTGTGGAGGAGAAGGAGGAGGAGAGGGAAAACAATAGAAATGTGGAGGGGGAGGGAAAACAACAGAATTGAGGAGGAGTTGAGGAGGAAAAACAATAGATTTGAGGAGGAGGAGGAGGAGGAGGAGGAGGAAGGGGAGGAGGAGGAGGAAAAGGAGGAGGAGGAGGAGGAGGAGGGAAAGCAATAGAATCGAGGAGGAGGAGGAGGTAGTGGAGGAGGAGGAGGAGGGGGAGGAGTAGGAGGTGGTGGTGGTGGAGGGACAATAATAGAATTGTGGTGATTGAAGGCTATATAAATGTGGAACATCAAACACATTTTGTCAGTTTGCACTAAACTTTGATTGAGTTGACATGAGTTAGTCCTGTCCTGTTTGTCAAAAGGAGTTTTCTAGAAAAGATAATTTGCAAAGACATATGAACAGAAAACACAGTAATTCCAATTTTGCTCCAGTCATACCGATGGCTCCAAAAAAGTGTCAGCGGTTTCGATTGGTTCATCCATTTACTTGCATGGTTGCCGGGATGACCGGTTCGGAAAAAACTGTCTGGGTACAATCACTGTTACAACAAGCTCAAACCGTGATCGATCAATCACCGACAATCGAATTTGTCAAGGGGATCCCGGAATCTCTGGAAAATGGTTCTTATTTAGATGTCGACATACGCAACCTGATTGTCATTGACGACCAAATGATTGAAGCCGGAAAAGATAATCGGATCGTGAACCTGTTGACAAAAGGATCGCATCACCGAAATCTGAGCGTTATTTACATTGTGCAAAATCTGTTCCATCAAGGCAAAGGCAACCGAAGCATCAGCTTAAATAGTCATTACTTGGTCCTTTTCAAGAATCCTCGAGATAAACTGCAAATTTTGACTCTAGCCAAACAAATGTATCCAAGTGGAACTGCTTGGTTTATCAAAGAGTACGAAGAGGCGGTGCGAAGACCATTTGGTTATTTTTTTGTAGATCTCAAGCCAACGACTCCAGATAGACGTAGATTGAGAACAAATGTTTTACCCGGCGAAGAAAGATTCGACAAAGGATTCGAAGAGAATAGAATTTCTCAAGAACTGCTCCAGTACCTCAAACACCAAACTCTGATGGTGCCCCCGCCAATTTCGGAGATGCAACGCATTCAGAATAATATGGATAATCTCCTGTATCGTACAAACCTCGGAGAGGACCAAAAAGCGAAGCAGTACATGCAGCTGCAAAACAAGTTTTTAAAGTATAAACGCCAGTTCAAATCTTTAATACCTGAAGCAACAATACCCGCCCAACTCCAAGAGTCAAACCAAATTACTACGAATGTACTAACAGGCCACGCACCAACAGCGCCAAACCCCGTTCAAGAACCACCAGAAATCACACCAGCGACTCCAGTTCAAGCACCAACCCAAGTGACAGGCCCACATGCCTTATCTACCATGGCAACCTCTTCCTCTATCTCATCTTCCTCCCTCCCTCCTTCAATTTTGACACCCTCTCCCCACAGTCGAATCGCTGTCTCCAATTGGAAAGTGTAAACTCCCCCAGTCTGTCAAATTTATAAATTACTTGGACTATGAACGGAAGAGAGCCTCTAGACGATCTCGACGTTTACACAGGACTTCGCCTTACAAGTACTCTCAATACGAGAAAGACGATTGATTTCCTAATACTACACTCATAAACAGTTTTGTTCAGTTGTAATATTATTATTTTTTGTATTCGCTAATAAACGTAATAAAAGAAACAAGTTGTTCGAAAATATTTATTGTCGCGTGTTTAAATTAAGCGCTCCGAGCTTCTGTTGTTGTAATTTCAATGTAGAGCTGTCCCATGGGTTTTTCCGTTCGAGTTTGTATGCAAATCTAGGGTTAAAAGTAAAGGCCTTGCGTGACTAACGGAGCGGAAAACTCGACCAGCTAAGAATCAATTCTCTCTCTCGTCAGCAAAGCTGAGAGCTCAGATAAAAACTTAACATATTTTTCCAATCAGGGTTCACTATTAGCGAACAAGTCTGGGCAGGTGTATTGTTTTTATTGTTCTAGAGCGACGCTTATGAGTATGGAGGAGCGCATTTTTCCCCCATGCAAGTTATAACAATAGGTGATTGACAATTA
>JAHPZR010008001.1:55000-61215 GCA_019787425.1 Platygyra sinensis | reverse complement strand
TAATACCTCCTTTCCCCCTCCTCTCCTTTCTTATTTTCTCTCATTTGCTGCAGTGAAGCCACGGCCCGTTATAATTTGTGAGCGCCAATGGGAAGTCATAAGCTGCCAAAACGGAACAAGAATCGACGTACTCACCGCGAACTATGGCAGGCTAGACCAGCATACGTGTTTGAATAAAGTCATGAGCAACACAAACTGTCGTTCTGCGAATTCTCTTCAAATTGTACAGGGAAAGTGTAACGGCAAAAACAGCTGTGAGTTAGTCGTGAATAACCAAGTATTCGGTGATCCATGTAAGGGAACATTCAAATATCTGAAAATCAGATACAGGTGCCTGGAATATATAGGTAAGAAAGTGACAAAATGTATTCGAATTATGCGTCACAGACGACTAACGCATTCGTTTATATGGATCGGAAAAAGCTGCATTTACAACAGGCAATGCACAATGCTGTTGAAACATTAGTTGTATGAAACGTTGCTAAGTGTAAAATTTCTTGGCGGCTGTTGCGAAATCTACTTCGCGTAACGTCTGTTGTTACAAAAACGTTGACATTACATGTTCATTTTTGGGGATATCACGCAGGAAAGATAGGACAATTTTCTTTCAAGTAATGTTAAAATGAAATTGCAAGGAAGTTTCAAGAAAAATTGCTAAGTGCCACCAGACATTATAAAAAGACAATCAGCACTCAACTTTGAGTTTCAGAACTTCGTGTTACCAAGATTTGATAACTCAGTCATATGCTTGTATAGCGTCACTCTAACAATTTTATTGCTGGACTTCATTGGAATGAGCAGCAATTAAATTGAACTGAAGCGTGGGCATCACTAATTTGGACTGAATTAAAATATATGCTCAAATTCGCGGAATAGTTGTAAATAAATGTCATCGAGGAAACAGTTGTTTATTATGATTTCAACCTACCAATAGCAGCAAGTTAAATTCTATTTAATTCTATTTAACAGAGTGGAAAAATCGCCTGAATACGATTAATTCAGAAATAGAACAAAAACATGAAAAAGAGAACCAAAATGGAGAAATCTGACAAATTGTGAGGTCACAAACCGTTTCAGATCGGGTAGCAGAGGTAAAAGCTCTGATGGTCTAAAGTTGTTGTCAAAAGTGTCTCTGTTTTTATTTCTTAGATGAAAATGTTCTCTTTCTGTTTTCAAACTGTAGGTTGGTATTCTGGTCAACCTGGTAGGTCCTGTAAGCACATCCGGGACTCAGGAGGCTCTAGAGGAGATTGGGAGTACTGGATCGATCCCGAGAGGACTGGAAACCCTCTAAAGGTCTTCTGTGACATGACAACTGACGGAGGTATGTTGTGAATGGTGATAGCAATGTTAATGTCCAAAAACTATTGCATTTGCCGGAACGCAGTAAAGGGTACAACAGGCCCTAAACTGTTCTCTACTTGGGACTAGAAGCTTTCACTGTCAATCCTGTAAGGAAATCTTTTTGCGGGCTAGACTGACTTTGCTTTTTTTTATCTTGTCGTGTTATAAGTGGACATACAGCTAGCTTAATTTGTTTGATCAAGTGACCCTCATACCTGATTTCAGGGGGCTGGCTTCTTGTTTCCAACGCTGTGCTTGACGGCTCATCCTCCACAACACAGTTGTCAGTGGAGATGTCATACAGAGGAATCAGCAACTATTACAATAACCAGACGTATCTGACGAAGAACGCTACGAAAGAACTCCGAACACATCTGTCTTTCACTCAACTGAGATTCCACTGCAGTAAACAACAGGGACGTACATTCCACGTGACCACGGTCACTAACAGCTCTGGTGAAGCTGTAGTCCAGTACTTCAGTGGTCAGACGGATGTCCAACCTCATGCCTGTGGCTCGTTTGTTAGAATGGAGAATGACAACTCGAGTTTAGCAGGAGTTTGCCACCAGTGGGGATTTCAGGATGGTTCATATGAAGTTAGCAAATGGGGGCATGCTCGGGATCAAGGTAGATTGTACGACCATGCGGCTTTTGTAAAAGGTTCGTATCACTGGCTGCTGACTCCAGGAGGTTCAAGATGGGAATGTGATGACCATCTCGTTGGAGTGTCTTCTGGTGATTTTTGGAAAGTCTTTGTTCGCTAAGTCCTTGGGACAGTTATCCCAAAAGACGTCAGCCATCTATGCTCAAAATACGGAAATGACAAAATGTTTATGCTCAGTTTATTTCCTCTGCAAGTGTTAAGCGCTTCATCTTTTTAGACAGTAAATTAACTGCATTTCTAATGAAGTTTGTAAACAACCGCTCCACGTAAACATTGTGTGACGAAACGGGAAATGGATAAGGAACTTCGCGACGATAAAAAAAAAAAACACTACTTGGAGACAAGACCGCTGAAGATACCAAGCTATATATCGAATCTCCCGAAGAAAGATTTCAAAAGAGTTCTCCGTAAATTGGTATTTGATGTATTAGAAATGAAGGATGACTATGAATATTGAATTCCCCCTGGTTATTAAAAAATTAGGTACCTAGATACACATGTTAAAGGGGCTCAGCCACGGTGTTTTGAGTTATTTTGAGCATCGACAAAATTACCGTTAAATTGAAGGAAACCTGAAAATAACACTTTGTAATGATAGAAAGACATCAAAGAGATGAAAATAAGCCAAATAGGAACAAAAATGGTTACGGATGGAGAAGATTGGCACGGATTGTAAACAACGAAATTGAAAAGTTTAGCTAAACTTTTTCAAACCGTTCAACCGTGACTGAGCCCCTTTAAGGGGTTTGATATACGCTTTTCTTGTCTTCTTTTCTTGCCTTTATGCATTGTTCTTCAGTAAGCGCTGCCTTAACTAGATCACTTAACTTCTGTATTCTATTTATTTGTAATCTGCAAGGTTTTCTATCAGTTAAAGGTTCTTTTTCGTCTTTATAAGATAATTTGTGTTGTAAAACTTGTTCATGTACTTGGCTTGCCCCGTCACTAGCTTTCTAGCTATGGGCAAACTATCGCACAATTTTGTACAAAGAATAAAGAATGATGAATGAATGAATGAAAACAAATTGACTCTGAACAACACACTTGGCTTACAGGAACAGAATTTCTGAGATCTACTTCAATGGTCGTCTGATCTTTCAGTCAGTTACCGACGTCAAGTATGAGACTGGACTTAATCTCAACAGTAGCTTAGTCTGAAAATAATTTAATAACGATGGCATAATACTTGCATCAACTAAAGTAACGAACGAATAAATAAATCTAATTAGGGTGAATTTCTTTACGAAAATCCAAGATTGGATTTTTAAATCCGAAAGAATTCGAAAATGGATTTTGCGTTTCTTTACTAAACAGATCAATCCAAGATCTTTCGGGTCGATGGTGCGTCAAAGGAACTGAAGAATCCACTTCCAGACTGAATTCTTCGGTTCCTTTGACGCACCGTGATCCGAGAGATCTTGGATTGATCTGTCTAACAAAGAAACGCAAAATCCGTTTTCGGATTCTTTCGGATTTTTTTCGGATTTTTTTGGATTTTCTTAAAGAAACGCACTCTTAAAGGGGCTCAGTCACGGCATTTTGAGTTATTTTGAGCATCGAAAAAATTACCATTAAATTGAAGGAAACCTGAAAAAAAAACCACTTTATAAAGATAGAAAAACATCAAAGAGATAATAATAAACTATAAAGGAACAAGGATGGTTAAGGATGGAGAAGATTGACACGGATTGCAACAACGAAATTGAAAAGTTTAGCTAAACTTTTCAAACCGTTTAACCGTGACTGAGCCCCTTTAATGTTACGACATGCGAGCCACACGTATTCTTGAAGATATATGTAGCACTCAAATCAATCGTTTCTAATGGTTTTACTGAACGTCCGATGTATATACTAAGTAATATTATAAAATTATTTTAGCGTCATCAGTAACATTACCACCTATCGGAAATTTTTGCTGAGGCTTCAAGGAAATCAACAGTCCCAGCCATTCTATTTGCTGATGATAACCAATTACAGTAGTATTCAAAGCAAAGAAACAGTCTATTTCCACTGGGCTTCAATAAATTATCTTTGTTACCCTTGCTTGCACTGCAGAAATTTGTTTTTCCTCCCACAGTTTCGCGTTATTCCCCTAAGGCTAGGCTTTCAGGTTGAAATTTGGTGCCAATCGCCGCGTCAAAACATACCTATTACTGCTACAGGAGCTGGGAACGATTGTCTTGTCCAGTTCAAATGTAGGAGACTTCACTGGCACTCGCTTGCTTAACAAGAGGAACTGAGACTCTGAAGTGGTGGCTTTTCACAGTTTAGTCTTGTAGTCATCTACAGCGTTACAACGTTAACAGCAATTGCCTACTGATACAACTACTGGAACAAATACTGGAACTACCACTGGAACAACTCCTCAATCTTTACAATGTACTCATTTTTATATTAACTCCAGCTACGCCCGAGATTAATGTCAAGAGTAAACCAGGTGGTACAAAACAAAGTACTCGGATGTAAATCCTTAATGAAAGCAGCTGACTCGATAAGGCAAGCAGAGATTAACCAATTAAAAACCAGGAAAATAGAATAATCTTTAGCAACAAATAACCTTGGATCTATCTAGGGGTGCTGGTCAACCAAGGTCGCAAGAACGACACAAACATTATCACAGGTGAACGACAAAACAAAAGGCCCAAGAATAAAATGTTTTCACGGTTAACGGAAAAGGTGCTCGAGAACCGAGTGTTCCACATATGTGCGTTAACCTTGGCTAGCCAAAACTAAGCTTTCCTATAAAAACATGATTTTCAAAAACATATTTCTTTTGGCTCCACAACACAAATATACCAAATGGAACTGAAATTGTCCGAAATTTCCGGACTAATTTGTCGCAAGGTTGAGCAAAACAGTTCAATAATGATGCTAGAAAATACGAAAGCTTCTACTCTATTCCAAATTGTTACCCAAACTTTGTTTAGTTAAATAAAACGTGGACCCTCTTCAAGTCGAAAACTGGGAAATGCCCCAACGAAATGTAACATTTGATTATTTGTGCCTAACTTCCATGCAGCAACAGACCGAGGATGTCACAAAATGATTATTTTACCAAGCGCGGCTTAGAACATTTGGACATTTTAAACAGCTTCCGGAAGGTCCCAGGACGGGAGAGAATTTGAAACTCGTGAAGGTTTGCGAAAAAACTCTTTTTCTGTTTATCATCGTGTACGTGTGGGTAGAAGGCCAAAATATGCTACAGTTAAAAATTTGCAAAATAGGCAAGCTTTAAATCAGCTTGTTATAAGAACAAAGGGAAATTGCATTAACGAAACAATATGCTTGTTTTGTTATTCACAATAGAAACAACGCGACAATCTGTCAAAATAGTTGGATCCTTTTTCAATGCAATTACTGCCATGCACCAATCACCATACGAGGAAACTCTTTGGTTATAGCGAGCTCTGATAGTTAAAAATTGATTAACCTATTGAGTTGGTATATTTGAATAAAGAACAAGTTAAAAATTGAATTTAGATGTTGCAGCTCATCATCAGCTTATCATTCACACCATAGAAACCCAAAGCTTCTCGCTTGAATGTAAATTACCTGCCAGTTTTTCGCGAAGTTCAAGGCTTTTTGGCAAACATGTTTTCATTATTTTTCTGCTCAGCCTTTGTGTTATTGGACTTCTTGATCCTAGAGACACAAGGTAAGGTTTTCTTTATTTGGCGTTCCAGAATATTTCTTCGACCGTTTATCGTTATTTCTGCTAAAGATGAACAAAAACATAGACAACAGTTTTCAGTGTCCTTTGTAACAATCTAATTCGTGTTAGTTTAAACCTCTTTTCACAGCCTTTTAATTTTGTTTTGGCAATCATACTTGCATCATTGTGGACGCCAAAAGTAATGAGCGTTCAGTGCAGTTTAGCATTCTTCCCAAGTTTTCAGTGCATGTGGAAAGCGATATACTGATTCAGCTCAAATTATATGGGCATAATTTGTGAGGACATAAGATCTGGTTTCGTTCTTTGGGGATGATCTAGGTAAAGATCAATGTTCCAAAATCACTGGGATCATGGCGCATCAAAGGAATCGATAAATTCTTGTCCACGGTGTTTCTATTTATTTATTTGACACACCATGGTTTGAGTGATTTTTGATCCTGATCCGGATTATTCTAAATGAATATACTTTTTATCTTGAAATCCTTTCTCTAAGCTTACGCGAAATCCTTGTTCGTCGATATTAACAATCTTTGG
>JAHPZR010008001.1:32500-50000 GCA_019787425.1 Platygyra sinensis | reverse complement strand
GGAAACGTTGTTTAGAGAAATACCACCATTGTATTCCAAGCACAACAATTTATTTGCTTAAAGCTACGAAATTTGACTTTTACTACTTCGTGCAATAAGAAAAACTTTAAGAGACATTTTTTTTTTTCTGGAGATGTCACACGGGACAATTGTTCTTGGAATAATATTGCGAATAATATTGCGAGACTGTAACAAAATAGCCGGGCCTGGAAAAGTCATCTCCCAAGATTGGAATTCGCATCGCCAAGACTTGCTGATTGAGGCATGTACTAATATAACATTGATATCTTTTTTGTGATATATCAAACACAAGAGACCACGCGCAGCGGAGTATTTTGACGAAATTCGAGGTGTTTGGATAGCCGATGAAACACAGTCTTGACTGTTTGATATATCTTCTCAATCGAAACAAGAACTAAGGGGTGAAAGAATAATTAAGCTAATTAAGACCTGGTATGAAAACCTCTTTCATGGTTGTGATTTTCTTTGTTTTTACTTGATAAATTATTCATGATTTTGAGAAAACAATTCAATCACCTTTCGTGCGATAAGGTATCGGTCATAGTTTTTTTACCTGGAACTGAAACATGCACCCATAAATGGACTAAATCTTGATATCCTGATTATATTTAGAGAGGAAGCCACGTCAACATTAATTGGTTTTCATGTGAGTCCTCTATCCTGGTCAAATTGGAATTTGGAGTGTTGGTTTTTGAGGAGGAAGAAAAACCAGAGAAATCAGAGAAAAACCCGAGAACCAACACCAAACTCAATCCACATCCCTGCTCTCTTCTGAGGATTAAGTCAGAAACCGTTCCGGCTTCTTGTCTTCAACGTTGTGATTGACAGCTCATCCTCTATACCTGAGCTGTCACTAGAAACAACGTACCGGGGAATTGGAAACTATCACAACAGCAAAACAATTCTGGAGAAAAACGCCTTGAATGAGTTCACAACACACCTGTCCTTCACTCAACTGAGATTCATCCACATTAAACAGCAGGGGCGTACGTTCCACGTGACCACGGTCGGTAACAGCACTGGCGAAGCAGTAGTCCAGTACTTCAGCGGTCAGACGGATGTCCAGCCTGTGGCTAGTTTGTCAGAATGGAGAATGACAACTCGAGATTGGCAGGAGTTTGCAGCCATTGGGGATATGATGAAGAGCGATTCCCTGGTAAATGGGGCATTTTGGCAGCTGATGAATACAGATTGTACAACAACGCTGCTTTTGTGACAGACTTGTATCACTGCTGGCTCGCTTCGTCAACTGAGATGGAAATGCAACGACACAAACACTGGAGCGTCTCCTGTTGATTTCTGGAAAGTATTTGTTCGTTAAGTGCATGCTGTATTTTCTCTTCCTTTTCATTGGCCAAGACCTCAAAACGTGACCTGCAAATATCTGCCTACAAATAAATGACAACTGATAATAATCAAGTGAAAACGGCAGATCGTTTCCCTGGGCTGTCAAACTTGCCACTGTGTATATCTTGCTTGTCTGGCGAGAAACTCTTGTTACAGCTAAATTCGCCAGGAAAGCGTTTAATTCCAATAAAAAAATTTCCCTGTCGCGTAATTGCTTTTTCTTTTTTGCACAGGTTGGTTAAGAAACGGACAAAGATTTATAGTCGTGTCGGAGGGCCAACATTTTGAGACGTACAAATTTGTGCACGTGAGGACATAAAATAGTGAAACGTTTTCTCTAAGGTTCTCAGGCTTATTAATAATTCATCAAGTTTAAACTGAGGAAAATAAATATTTTTCCGTTTTCTACTTGTTTCGCAGAGGTTGGATAAGAAATGTACACAGATTTATAACGCGTGGAGGGCCATTGGCTCGGGTGACTGGGAGACCACCCCCTGTGTATTTTTGACATTAAATAAATTATCTTATCTTATCTATCTTATCTTCGTCTTCCGACATTTTCTGCCTGCTGCCGTTGTCGTTTGTTTAAGGTCCCTGCTGTTTTGATCTATAAAAAGTCGAAAGTCGACGTATCAGTGTTATGTTTGCCGCCGTATTTGCGATTCAAACCTCGATATCATTTAAAACTTCAAAGCGAACAAAAGTGCGTTTTTCCCTCTGGTGCAGTAAACCATGAAAGAGCCTGTTTCATTTGCTCCAGAAAATTTCCGGAAACGGAATCTTTGGTCCAGATATGTCCCAACGGTATGTAGCATTTGAGCACAAACTTTCTTTTTGACCTAACTTCCATGCTACAACTGAGGATGTGATAGCCTGAGCTTAGGTTAGCAAGTTGGCGTAGCTTTGGATTTTCGGACATTTTGGACAGCTTCCTAAGATGTTGGCAAGCCCGAAGACAGGAGAAAGTTTGAAAGTAAATGTTTGTGTAAAGTACAAACAGATTTTTTGTTTTCTTTTTTAAATCATGGCCGTGTGGGCAGAGAGCCAAAATCTGTCACAGTTAAAATGTGCAGGTTTCGGAACTCAACAATGTCGCAATGTGTACGTTCAGGCGGTCGCCTGGTGTACGTTGAAATGTTGCAGTCGTTTTGCCGGGGTTTGAGATGTTGGTAATCAGCACATTTTATTGGGAATTTCAGCAGCAAAAGCTGCGAATTATCAGCGTCTGTATATCTCTGCTTATGCTTATGCTTATATGCTTATGCTTATGCTTATGCTTATGCTTATGCTTACGCTTACGCTTACGCTTACGCTTACGCTTACGCTTACGCTTACGCTTACGCTTACGCTTAGGCTTACGCTTACGCTTATGCTTATGCTTATGCTTATGCTTATGCTTATGCTTATGCTTATGCTTATTCGCTGGTGAAAACCAGGTTAGCACAGTAATGTATTCATTTACTTATTCATAATATGAACAACAATGTGACAATCTGTGGAAATAATAGCATTGTCTTCTATGTAATTACCGTCATGCACCAACTATAATACAGGGACACTCTTTAGTTGTAGCGAACTGTCTAATAATAAAACGATGATTATATTGATTTAGAATATTTGAATAAAGGACAAGCTTAAATTAAATTCAGATCTTGCCGCTCAGCTTATGATTCACACCACCGAACCATTCTCGAAACCAGATTGGTAGCCTTGTCGTAAACATGTTTTCATTATTTTTCTGCTCAGCCCTCTTATTATTGAATTTCTTGATCCTGGAGATACAAGGTAGGGTTCTCTTCATTTAGCGTTTAATAATAGTTCTTCGGCTTCATCGTTGTTTTTGACGATGTACAAAAACACAAACAATATTTTTCATTCCCCTTTTGTATGTATAATCCCCAATAGCTTTTACCTCTTTTCACGAGCCTTTTAGTTTTGTTTTCGAAATCATACTCGCACGATATTGGACGCTAGAAGTAATGAGCGTCCAAAACAGTTTATAAGCTGTTTTCTCCGCACGTTTTATAGGTAATTGTGGAAAACGATATAGTCGGCTTAATTTTGATAAATCTATTTCTCCGTCAGTCTCCTTAGGTTTTGTTTAAATTGAGATTTATCAAACACCCAAGACAGTGTATTACCATGTTTTCAAATGCCTGGAAGCTCGTTAAAAATATTGCAATACGCGTCATATTTTCAACTCTCTCCTCGGTGTTTGGCAAATGGGATAAAACGCGCGCTGTCGGTTGTGTTCGGCATCAGTATAATTATTACCTCAGTGAACTTCAGTTTCGTCGATATTAACAATCCCTCCTGCTGATTAATTTCAATCCTCTGATCGTTCATAGGCGTACCAAAGAATGCTTATGGATTTTCTAAATTAAAAATTTAAGCAAAGTAGTTTTATTTTATATATAAAAATTAAAAATTCATAGAAATGTAGGATGTTGGAATACATGTAATTAGTATTGCTAAAACTTTAATGACTTTCACTAAATTAATTAAACAAAAAGAGAACTAAATTAAAAATATATAAACTGTGCCAAAACGTGTATTTTATATGTTTTGTTAATTTATAGCCTAAAGAAACATTCATGCGGTTAAGAGAGACTACGCGGTACCGTTTCTCGTTTAGTCATCGTCAACCGTAACCGAATAAATTCTTCCAAAAATAAAGTTGTTATTTGCCAGAGATAATGGTCAGTGTAAAACCTACCCATTTAGATCACATGTTTTTACGTTGTTCTTTTGGAAGGCTTTTCAAAACTGCATGGTGGATATATGGGGGGGGGTGAGATGAAAGAAAATCTTACCAAATGGTAGGATTCTATAAGAGATTTTCGACAAAACGAAACACATATTTTTTGAATTACGGCTCAGTTGTAATCGCGAAATTTTCCGATCTTCACTGCTCCTGATGACTACTGAGAGTTTTCTCGTACTTCCAGGAGTACTAAATATACCAAAAGAAACAGCATTTCTAACATAACTAAAGCGAAGGGCGCATTCTGATTGGTTAATTCAGCATCTACTATTTTCCCCAGGGTGTATACTGCTGACGTACTCAATAACTAAAGCAAAGCGCGCGCTTTGTGATGTAACGTAATAAAAAGACTTCTGTTGTTCCAATGTCTCAATGTTATGTTATAAAACAAATGGTAAACGCCATAACGTCTACTATTGAGTTATGGATGCACTTGGGAGGCTTGCTAAGCACAAACGGTAATGAACGGTTTCTGTATAATTGGACGGATTTTTAAAGTAATTAAAGCAAAATGCATCACTGAGAGCGAATAAGACGGTTTTCCTAAATCTTATATGCCCATGCAAATTCGCCAAACAGCTGTCGTTGTGTGAAGTCAGTTTTGTCAAAACAAAATTAATGAAACTCACGTTTTATTCTCTTTGGCAAAAATCATTCCCAGAGATCTTCCATCACGCGATCGGCTCCTTACGGTTCAAATGGGGAAAACAAATTCAAACGGAAAGTTTTTGGCACAACTAGGGATGTCTTCTGGAAAAGCAGTAAAAAATGAAGTGCCACACAGCAAATTCTTCAGCAGCGAGAGAAGCTACAAGAAACGTGCAGAAACCGGCGCACAATGAGCAGGCAAACTTTATACTAAATAATTAGTTATCAAGTCCCCTGTAGAATTTTTTTTCCACACATCTGGCGAAACCATTTTGTCACCGCAAAATTCACTAAGAATGGATTAAGAATGCATAGCAAAACGACCTGGTTAGCCAGAGTACGCTCCCCAACCATCTGGTTAGCCTGACTATGTCTGACGCGAACATAGTTATCACTTAGTCATTAACAGGATTTTGTGGTATAAATGTTATTAATTTGGTAGCGAGTGGTGGTCGAATTCTTAATTACAAGGAAAAATTTACTTTGATAACAATAAATATGAATTAGTACGAGATTCACAGGAAAAAATTAAAAGTCAAAGTTCACTTTCTTTAGGTCAATGAAGAGGACCACGAAGACTTCCTCGGGTTTTTACAATGTACCTGGAATCGGCGCGGAGACTATCCTTGCATACGGCGGCTGAGCCCGCCGTACGAGCGGCAGTCAAAACTTTGCTGTCCTACCAAAACGAAACGATAATAGCCTCTTTCTTTGCAGATAACAAAAATAGAGACAATGCTAAAGTTGCTTTGGCTTCTTCTAATAGTTAACTCGAGAATTCCGGGTTTAGTTTGACGAGAAACAGGATATTTTGTTCAAAATAAGACAACTACCTGGCGACACTCGACGAACTACGAGCGAGTTGCCCTGCTGGAAACCGGCGACTTAGATTTGGCGCCAAATTAGAAGCTTGGAACTTCTTCATATTTTTCACATTTTAAGAACTGATAGAGTTTTGACCATTGTAAATCCCTTTTCGTGAATATTAAGTGCCATCTCCAGCGACAAAAGTTGGCTGGCTTCAACGCCTTTCCTGTGTCAGGACAGTAAAGTTTTTCCCGCCTGCTGAATCCTGATTGGTCAATTTAAATTTCCCGCGCGCCGACCGTATGCAAGGATAGTGTCGGCTACAAAAGATGTGTTAAACAAGGGTGAATTTTGTCTGCGCATGCGCGAAAAAGTAAAAAACTCTTTCGCTTTGCTCTTTTATGAATGCATTGCGTGGACGCGCGGTTTTCGTTGCTGTTGAACCTTCGAAGGAGAATCATTCTGAAATAGGTCCTCAGTAAGTCATTTAAAGCATGTAACCGTGAAAAGCAATTCAAAGTGAAGAGAAAAATGCCCGTTTCGTATCGGTTATAACAACTTTAGGCTTGGTAATCCGCTTTTCGTGCACACATGTCATCGACAAAGATGGCGATTTTCTTGCAACAAAGATGAAGCAAAGCAAGCGTGGATTCATTTTTGCAGTACTCCGAAGAGAACCACAGACCTTATTCGACGCTAAACAAAAGGAGCATGGCTACTGTGGTAAGTAAAACGTATTACTCGTTCCTTGAGCTTATATTTTAGATTTTTCTTCTTCTCATCTTACGGAGATGAGGAAACCATGTTGTTCTCATTTTCGATTTCAAAGTGTGGTTAAACAAGAACATCTCACCATTCTATTTTGCGTCAGTCCTACACTAAATTCGATTCCAGCATTGCTCTAAAGTTATTTTTTCATATTCTGGGTACCTTTGTGTTTTTGAGTTTATCCATTTCATTTTCAAGGGAAGTGAATTTTCTGATCGATAAATGTACATTTCGTTTTACCTCAAAATTAAAATTTGTCTTCAAACCTCCGAGACTTTTGTGTTCCTTTGTGATTCATGAATTCCCATTAATGGGTGACTGTTTAATGTGTACACTATGCTCTGGCAAAATTTCGTACCTGGTTTCCGGTGTTCCTCTGTTTACTACTTGTCGGATGAATGATTTGAGGTCGGAATTCAATTCTCGAAATTCAGGTTATAACACGTCGCGTTTTACAGCTCTTAAAATGAGAGGCATTGTTGTCTACTGTTGATGAAAAGCATTCACTTGATTAAAGTTGAGTGAAACCTTACTCCAGCCAACCCGTGTTGTTATAAACCTTATCAAACAAAATATCCCCGCATTTCATTTCACGACACTCGTTGGCAGCGCTGTTTTATCGGCCAGTCCAGCTCAACAGAGCTAGCGGTTTTGTGAATATCCGAAAAACTAATTTGTGATATGGGAATCGGCTTTAGGAAATGAAACTATAGTTACTCTGCTACAATTTAATGTATAGAAATAAGGATGTTTCCGGTGTTCTGGTTGCTCAAAATTCACCTCGAAGATGAATTTTCCACGACCAAACTTTGCTTCATTCGACCATAGCGTGACATCAGTTTGTCACGAACTATCATCCGACTCGACAAAAATATTGATATTATCCATAACTTTATATTTGGTTTAGAAGCTGTCACAGTGAGAAAAATGTCTTTTGCCTTTGTTGTCTTGCAGATGCAGCTGTTTTAAAGTATGTGGCAGCAAAATTAAATTAAGCGTGACATATTATGTAAATCTAAGGTAATAAAGATATAGGTTTCCTCAACAGTTACTCCTTTGAAAGTGTTGACTTCTCCTAAGTTATATATGTGAGAAACCAGATGTGGTTCATAAAAATTTTATAGGTATGGAAAATATTTTTTGTCAGTCACTTGTCATTAGGCTTTTGTACATTAAGCTTTTATTTTCCCACTAAAATGCTCCACCTTAATGCTCCATTTTTTCCACTGAAATGCCTGGTTTCAACCAAGAATATCACTAAAATGTTTGGTTAATGCTCATACATAGGGGTTTTAAATTTTCAGAATAATTTTAACATCTCAACACAATTAACAGTTCAGACTGCTTAACAAGAATGTATACTTAGTATAACAAGTTATCAATTAACAATGCATGTAAAAGTTTTAATACACCAGAAGATAATTCTCTAAATGTTCTGTTGTTCTATTGATCCTTTGTCCCCTTTTGGTGATACTTACTTGAAGAGGTTATGTTTAGTCTTCATTTTCTTGTAAAAATAATTTTCATTTCTATATTCTGTGGAAGAAATATTAATTCACTAAGTCACGAAGTCACTAGAATGCTTGAATAATGCTCGATGCTTTTGTCTCATTAAAATGCTTGAAAAAATGCTAGCATAATGTACAACAGCCTACTTGTCATGAGGGAGACAAAAGGTTTCTCTTTGTGGCCATTCCTACTTTTGACATTGGATCATTGACTGCATTGTTGACAAATTTTGTTCATTTTCATGGCTCTGAAAAGGGTGGTTCGAGTGGTTCTGAAAAGAACCATTTTAATACTAAGTGGTCACTATATAATGTTCAGTTTTGCAAAACAATATTGTCTCCTCGTATGCCTCACTAATCTCAGAAGAATGTTATAACCTCAATTTGATGGTGGTCCAAACTCCCATCTGAGCATATCTCTGTTTCTATAGCATGGATGAGATACCAGTCCATTGTAGGGTTACCCCCAGTATTAAATTTTAATTTAATTTATTTAACATAATTTATATAGCGCTTACTCCACTAATTGACCAAAGCGCTTTACAGTTCAGTGCTACCCATTTATACAACTGGATGGAGAGAATTAATAGCATTACAAGAGTTTTGGTAAAGCACCTTGCCCAAGAACTCAATGTAATGACCCCTACCAAGGCTCAAACCTGGACAGCAATTTAGAGTCCAGCATGTTAACCATTAGGCTACCATGGCTAGTCCAGTTCCAGTGGAGGCTGTCTTAAGCTCTCTTATTATTATTAATATACATTCTTTAAAGCAGACAGTTCTATTTACAACTGCCTGCACAGAACTTTGTTTGAACCCCAAACAAGCTGTTTATTTACCTATTCCCATACTTGGGCATTCCCATAAGCTGCCCTGGTCACTTTGGGGGTGTCTGATTAAGGCTTGTCATTGGTTTTACTCAAACATTTGTGAATTGTATCATTGCATTTTGTTGCAGTGAGACTGTTAATGTTGGCTGCAATTATGATTTGCTGTTAATCGTTACTAATGGCCAGTCCTAGTACTGCAGTATACTGTATTCCATTATTTCCATTATTGCCATAATTGCAGAATTGTACAAGGTAATGGAACAAAAAGATCATTTAGTATGGCAGTATTTCTTGTATTTATAATATTTTTAGGTAGCTGGGAATCCCTTATCCATCCCTCACACCCCTAGTGGCCCCTTATGAGAAACATTCTTGAAAGGAGACAGTTCCAGATAAGCATGCCTTTTTTGGGTCCTGAGGGTATCCACTTGTGAGAGCTTCCACTAGCTCTGTACCCCTTTTCTCAAACCAAGTGACACAAATGACATAAACATAATTACATCACTACAGTGCACTTCATTTTATTTGTGCATAATTTACAATTTTAATGATTTAATTGATTGGAAAGACAAGCCTCTTAAGAGTGGCAATGCCTATTTCCCTTTCGTAAACAAGCAATGCCATAATTGGTAATAAAGCCTGCCATAATTAGTAACCAAGCCTTTCAGAATGGACGATGCCATATCTGCTTCAGTTCAGGCCTGGACAAGGTAGAAACTGGTTATAATTTGTTGATGAAGTGAAATGCACTCACCAAGTGCTTAATTGTTAATATTCACACTGGTTTGCTTGCAGTTAGCTTTTTTTGTAGGTTGGGGCAGCTCTATCATTAATTAATATTTAAGAAAGTCACATTGTATAATTAAATTTTGCAGAAATTTGGTGGATGAACCTGGTAGTGCAGTGGTATAAGAGGGATGTTAGGAAACAGGGGTTCCAGGTTCGATGCTAGGTAAAAATGCCATCGCTTGTTTATGAAAGGGAACATTGCGGTGGCAACTGTTTTGATTCACAACGGTTGTAGTTTGTTGCATGGCACCTTTTTCACACAATGACTGTTAATAATCGCCTTCACTTAAACATTACAATTAACATTGTAATTTGGGCTACATCACATCCATTTATCATTCTTAATGCATATAAAATCCAGCAACCAAACAATATATATTCTTGAAAGCAACAACAGTACCTACAAGCAATATTGTATGAAATGTTTCACAGAATAAGGAAAGGTAAAGTACTATCCATATATAGTTTCCGCTTTCAAGTTGTATAATGGAATGATAAACAGTTTAATTATTGTTAAATAGACAAGAAACATCGCTATGCTTCAATGCCATTTTTGATGTAACTTTCCGATCTTGCAGATGTCCATAAAAACAGATGCAGGTTCAGAGTGGAGAGAGCAATTTCTTCTCTCAGTAACATCACATTGATTTTCAAGGACCACAACGTTATTCACCCTTCTTCTTGAAAAAAAAATGAAATTAGCATGAATAAAATTCAAACTAAAAGGGTGTTGGCTTCCTAAAATAACTAAAAAGTTAACAAGGCTAGGAAGCCAATTAAAGTGATTTTTATCAATTACTAAAGATTGATACGGGTAATGAATCAGTAATTTAAAAAGATATAACAAACTCCTTTTCACTATAACCGCCTTGTTAATTTACCGACGACAGTTCTTTCTACACACTACCTTTTCTCTAAACGTTACATACGTGCGATAAGAACTTGTTTTTGGCACCTGTTGCGGAACATTTTTCCACCCTACAAACGGCAACAAGAATCAGAAGAAGCAACGAGGGAAACAGTTGCTTGCCAGTAAAAGCGAGAACGGTAACCTACGAAACGTTTGACTTTTATCACTCAACATTTTCCAGCCATTCTGAAAAGGAGGACAAAGTAAAAAACCTCCAACATTTTCCTGAAACTCCAGAACAAGCAATAAAGCAAAGTCAACATGAATCGCTCTTTCGGACGCCATCTTTGTTTTTAAGATTTTGGGCAGCGCGCGCTCAAAAAGAGTCTGAGTACTAGAGCAACAAATCAACCAATCAGACAAAAGTCTCCCTTGCTGATGTGTTATTAAAACTAAAGTTATCATTAGTTAATTGTAGGGGACAATGCTATGATGGAGCCAGCAACATGATGGGACATAAAACTGGTATGGCGAAAAGAATCCAGGACCTCCAACCAAAGGCCTCCCCTACTCACTGTCATGGACACTCATTCAGCTTAAGTGCAAAGGACATCACGAAAAACTGTAAGTTGTTATCAGACACTATAGACACAGCAAAAGAAATCGTTTCCCTCATAAAATTTTCACCAAAACGAGAAAATCTCCAGGGGGAAATAAAACCTAGAAGGCCGTGAATCTGAAGCTAAGGGCATACTTGGCCTTTGCCCGACTAGATGGACAGTACGCGTAAGTTGTTTTCAGCGAATCCTAGACAATTATGCATCTCTTTAGTCAGGAGTGGACAATTTCCGTGGATGAGAAACTCTAGTCCGATATACGTGGAAAGATCATTGGATGCCAAGCGCAAATGAACACTTTTGACTTCTTCTTCGGGTTGGATTTAGGACAGTGGCTGTTTTCTCGCACAGATAACTTATCAAGAACCATACAGCAAGCAAAGATGTCAGCTCTAAGTGGCAAACGAATAGCTTGTCTTACAAAAGACGTTCTGCAGAAGATGCTAAACGATACGAGCTTCAGATCATTTTATGATGTAGTTTTACTGAAAAGTAAAAGCTATCCCTCCATGAGTGGACCGATGTTACCAAGGAGAACTCGCGCTCCAATAAGAATTGAAATTGGCACTGGAGAGCCATCATATCCTGTGACCGCACAAGACTATTACAGCCGAATATACTTTGAAGCTATTGACTTGATGATGACCAGCGGTTTGACTAGCCAAGCTTTGATACGTATGCAAAGATGGAGTCTCTCTTAATTAACGCCCTCAATTCGCTGGACAAATACGAAGAGCTAAAGTTTATGGAAAAACTGTACAACGAGGATGCTAATATTTCAGTGTTAACCGCCCAGATGGAAATTTTACAAGTGCTGCTGAAGGATGGTGATTATTTTTGTTTTGACGACATCATAGTAAAAATTAAAGAGCTATCCAACCCAGAACGGGAAATGATAAAAGAAGTCATCACGTTATGTAAGCTGATTCTCGTAAATCCAGCAACCAGTGCAGCCGGTGAAAGATCCTTTTCGACTGCCCGGAGGCTTAATACATGGTTCCGTCCAAGAATGAACCAGGAACGATTTAGTAACCTGACAGTTTTAAACATACACAAAGAAAGAACGGACAGGCTTTTCACCACTGACATCGCAAACGAATTTACCGACCGCAACACAAGAAAGCGTAATTTTGGCACTTTTCGAGTAAATGATGGACAGTAACTTTAATATCATTCACTAAATTATTTTCAGTTCCCGTTTTGTTTTGCCGTGTAAATATTTTGAATGAATAATTAAACAATTATTGAACTCGGCTTTCGTATGATATGAAGATATACAGCTCTCGGAGGGTGTTATCCACCGGGCTCAAGCCCTCTGCTTTGGCAGATAACCCCCTCGATCTGCATAACTCTTCATATTATACTCAGTTTCGTGCAATAATTGCTCAGTAATTATTATGCAGCGTTGAGTTCAAGGAAGCTCAAGCAAAATCGTTGGAATTCTGGCTTATTTATAGTAATTAAAGGTTGATATCAGTAGTATAACATAACAATCTATGATATTTCAATTTATTGATGGTGAATTTTCAGACTCGATAGCAACATCACTGAAGATGTGGAAAAAAATCAATAGCTTAATCGTTTTAAAAGAATTCTCCGTCACTTTAGAGAAATTGAATAGAAATCCACAAGCATGTCCCCCCGCCCAAAAAACAAAATTTGCTTCACGCATTCTTCTTTAGCGCCCCCCCCCCCCTCCCCCTCCAAAGTAGACCCACTAGTCCAGCATTGTTTTGGGGTGGAAGGGGGGCTCAGCAAATTCAATAATGGCTTCCCTCTTCAAAATAATACGTCACTAGTTGTCATTTTGTCAAGTGTCCCAAGGACGTTAGGCCAGGATTGTGGTCCGTCTGTGATCAAAAGTAACTCTCCGGATCTAGTAAAGCGCAAGGATAGTTAAAGAGACAAGATTCCTTTCTGTTTAATGTCTCCTCCTTCTCCTTCTTTTTTTTACTTTTACTTTCTGCAGAGGTGCTTCGGTTTCTTATCATTTGTGAAGGGAGAAAAGGCAAAATAACCTGCCAGAACGGAAGACAAATCAGCATACAAGACGCGAACTATGGCAGACTGGACCGGGATACGTGTTTACATTCGGCCATGAGTAACAACTGTCGTGCCAGGAGTTCTCTTCAAATCGTGCAGGACAAGTGTAACGGCAAAACAGAATGTCAGGTGCTTGCAGTCAGCTCAGTGTTTGGTGGGGACCGTGTGCGGGAACATACAAATATCTGCAAGTTACATACAGGTGCCTGGCATTGTAGAAATTTTTAAAACCATCTTTACAAAGTGTCTTTAAAATGTCTAAACTTTCTTTTGTAAAAAGAAAGTACAGAGATTCTGCAATTTCTATAAAATGTCTTACGCGTTCAGATGGTATAAAATGTTCGTGAAATGCTGCTTTTCCCCATAGAATCAAAATGACAGGTCTTTAAAAATTGCGGATAAAATTTACGCAACTAAACTATATAAAATGTAACGGAATAGTACAGATAATGTCTGTTCCTTATTTCGAACAAACTTTTGGCACAAAAAGTTTGGACACTAAAACATAGCTAAAGTAGATTTACCCCTACAAAACATGAATAAGACTGAAACAACAGCTCTGAAAATGATAAATTCACGGGAATCTCATGCAAGGTTTTACAGATGCACCGACGAGAAAATAACACGAATTCTATGGAGCCGTATATTCTTCAACGAGTTTCTCTAAAACGCCAATCGCTCGACTCTTTCTCACAGTCGCTGCGCGAACTGAACTTCCGACGAGTGTAGCCTTGGCTAAACTTAACACCAACTGGAAAAGGGAGGGGGTGGGGTAGCGATAAACAATCACGGAGAAATATAGATATATAAATGAAACAGACAGCAAGAAGTTCTCTACATTTCATACTAGGTAAGATTTACAAGCTGCTGCCATTGGAAAAGCAAACAAAAAATACATAATAAAACTTAAAATGAATGAAAAGCGCTCGATTTTTTAACACTGTTTCCATGAATACAGACATATATATATATAGATCCGAGTGATTTACTGGGAAATACACCTCTCATAGAATCCATGGAAACTACATGCGCGATACAAGTGGTGCATTACCATACCCTCGCATTGATGAGGTCGTTTCCTGCTCTTTCACTGCCCTAGAATAGCACTTTACAAATACTACCGTTTTCATGTTGCAAACTAAACTTGATAGCATGGGCAAACTTAATATGGCTGCACTGCTATATTTACAGTTTTATGGAACTACTTTAGCAAGAGCATTTTAACCCACTTCGGTCCTGTCTTTTATAATTTTTATTTGCTCCTGGGTCAGAGCAATATTGTAGACCTGCATTTGGGCGATCCTCCCTTTGAAGTACCGGTTATCGGGATCGCCAATAGTCACTCCCATTCTCACGCTGCCCTGAGTGGCTAGTTGAAGATTCGCACCAATATTCAGCGTTTGAACTGCTTTTCCATCCACCCACAATTTTGCATGGCCATTGGCTTGATCATATGACGCCCCCACAAATTTCCATCCATCCTCTGGTTTTAGAGGAGTGTGACGCAACCCCTGTGTCCTCCTGTGTGCTCCTGTGCCTCTTTTTGTGAAGCGGACGAAGAGTTGACCACTCGCCATCCACAGATGTACTCCCCAGTATCCACCACTCCTATAGTTGAAAAGAGGGCCATCTTGGCCACCTGGGTACAACCAGCAGAGCATTGTCATCGAGTTTTGAACGTCTAAGATCCCACCGTTAGGAAACTCAATGAAGCTGTTAACAGTTCCAAAAAATTCATAAGAGCCATTAGGTTTTCCATCTGGTCCTGGAGCGATATGCACACCACTGGCAACGCCTGCTCCCACCCGGTTATTGATTTCATTGGTACCATGAACGACATCGAGAGGGTACAAAGCAACAGGATCTGGAACTTAATCAGGAGAGCGGAAATTAACCCTCTTACATAGCGCTGAAAAAATTAGTCGATATTGCTTCTGATTGGAACAATAGCACCACTGATCACAAAAACAGGTTATATCATTGCTTCCGACATTAACCTTACCATACCCAAATTCGAATTTAGCCAAATATTGCTGGTTTTCAGTATCATGCCATTCAATTAGATCAAACCGGCAAAAGCTCAAATGCTTTCAATAGGTTAAGTCCAGGATCTGGGAAAAGAACGAAGGTTTATATGGAAAGATTCTCGCCAAGGTTCAGATCACAGCAATTTTTGTTATGCTAGATATGCAGCGAAAATTTTTTAGCACTATTTTGACCAAAACAGCAACAAAATTCGCCGGAATCAGTGATTGTTAAACTGTTTCGCTTAGTTCTCATCTAGAGCTGCACGTTGTGACATGAATAATTTTTCTGCCGACATGAAGAGATTGTCTACAAAACCAATTGAAAGACTGACTGGACGGCTAAAAATGATAAATTTAATGCTCAACATTTCGGTTAGACAGACTTCACCTTCCTCAAAGGCTTCACTGAAGCTAAGTAACTCGTGTGATTTATCACTTTTACATACGACTGAATTTATGAAAACCGTTTTAAGACTTTCCACCAAAATAGCAGGCAAGTTTTTCGAAAAAACGGTCAGATATATAGTTTAGTATTACAATAAAATTTTACCACCTCTCCATAAAGCTCTGGGCCTCTTTGTTTGTCTTTGACTTAATTTTGTAACGTTCCACTTTCAATTTTTTTGATGCACTAATTTTGTTTTTCAGTGTGGAATCTCTCAAATCTCAACTTAGCATGGCATGAGCACTAGAAAGACATTTATTTACAAATTTCTTAAGTTCATATAACATTGTCTCCCAAGACCACTAAGAAGTGCCCAGGGATCAGTAAGGAGAATAACTTCTTATTAACCGCGAGTGAGGTTTTTACTAGAAAATCTCAAACCAGCGATAGCCGTCAATACGGCAAGGCCGACGTTTGAGATTTTCGCGTAAACGGACCAAACGTTGGAGATTATTAAGAGGTTTAGTACATGGCTTTTTGCTTGGTGTTTTAAGGAGAATGATGTCAAAGTATTAGCCAGTCAGAGCGCGCATTATATCAACTACAAACACAAGTAATATAATCAATACTCCTCATTCTACTACGTTTCGCCTCGCATCGTTTTTCAGTCTCAATTATTTCATGCCGCGCTATGTCGCGCACGGGTTAAAAACAATCCATATAAAGGAATGATTTTAAAAACGCTCCAGAGGATTTTATTTTAATCCAAGAAACACAAACACTACTTTTCCGTTAATGGTTTTTTGGCAGAAAAAGAGAAAGCAGTGAAGAAGAAAACAAAACATGAAAAGCATACACAAATGGGATTTGAACTCTTGACCTCTCGCGTGACGTTCCAGCATGTATCAACTTGTGCATTACTTACAAGTGTTTGAAAGTGTTAAACCTCAATTTTGACCAAAAAAAATCTTGCCGTTTTTGACTGCAGCACAGAGAAAACATGTACAAATACATGTAATGAAAAAGTGTAAGCAGGCTTCACCCTCAGTAACAAACAGTTTGTTAACCTTGAATTTTATTTCTATTTTTACAAATGACGACACAACCCTGAATGGATAAAGGTTTTATGCGCTGATCGAAACCTAGACTGCACTCACATCACAAGTACCTCGTTAACGAGCAATAATGCCTCATAACACCCTTTCATAATTTATTTTCCAAGTTCAGTGGCCAACAGCCACTTTGATCTAAGTTGTATCACCCCTTAACACCTTGACTTCGTGTTAGACACTTAGAAACCCGGCAGAGTCGGGGACGCCCATATGAAAAGGCAAGCAATACTCGTCAGAAGATATAAATTTACTTTCTAAGGGAGAGTTATATGCAAGTTGCTTGAGCTTCATTAGAACTGTTGCAAGTTCGATGTTTTTAAGAGGTAGGTAGTTTGCAGTCTAAACAGAACGCAGGGATGTCGGAAACAACAACAGGGTTATTTATTCCAGATGACAGCAGTGACTCCACACAAGACTTCACAACAAGCACACGCTAGGCTTGTAACTATACTTCGACCTCCATCACTCTTGTATAAACACAGCCTCCTCCAGATATCCACGTAGCCTCTCTGTTACACTTTAACAAATGCGACCTCTGTCGAAACTTTACACGCGACCTTCGTCACACTTCAGTAAACACTACTGGCACACGAGATAATTCTCTCTAAACACTCCTGGGATAAAAAACCTCAAACACTCCTGGGATAAAACCACTTAAACTATACCGAGTCGCTTATATACTTTACAGCACAAGATTCTAGAACTGTCCGGCTCCACTAAATAAAGTAACATTACAGTGTAAAACTATTTAAAGCAGCGGACATAAACGACTAAAATAAATTGCTTAGTCACTGTGATGCGACACTAATTAATATGCGAGAAGATTCCAACTAAATTAGCATATTCGCGAATGTACCAAGTCACGCAACAATTTTTCGTGACATAACCCCCTCTTGAGAAGAAATTTCTTAAATTTCTACTAACAACGAAAAATAAATTGACACTAAGAGAGGAGGTAGTCCAATGTCTCTTAAGTTATTCCTG
>JAHPZR010008001.1:10000-27500 GCA_019787425.1 Platygyra sinensis | reverse complement strand
TCAAAACTCACTGCAAGCCGACAGAAACCTTCCAATATACCCATTTTACCTCGTGCCACCCTCCGGGGGTAAAAAGAGGCTTTATCAAAGGCGAAGCAATTAGACTGCTTAGAACACTCTTCAACTGAAAACAACATTTGAAGAGTGCCTTGCAAACTTTAAACGACGCCTCGAAGCACGCGGGTATCCAAAGGAATATATAGAAAGTTACTTGTCAGAGGTCACCTTTGACTCAAGACAATCGGCTCTTAAGTCACAAAAACATAAAACTGCAGAGAGAATATTGCCTTTTGTCACTACATACCACCCTGCGATAAAGAAACTTAAACAAATCGTGATGGAAAACTGGGGGTTCATAGAAAAAAAGCCTATGCTGAAAACAATTTTTAAAAATCGGCCTCCGATCATATCTTACCAAAGGGGTAAATCTCTAAAAGACATGCTTGTAAGAGCAAAACTACAATTTGAAGGCTCTGATAATGCGACGCAACCAAAAAAAACCACATTGGGAGTCCGTGTAGGCTGTCTTTGCTTTTCCTTTCGACTGAGTGAATTTACCTTTAACCTTAGCTTTTTTACCTGAAGTTTGCATTAGCCCCAATACATAATTACGTTTCGCTGCATTAAGGACGGTGCCTACTAAATACACAGGTTTTTGCGCCAGGTTAGGTCCACGCGAGAAAATTAGATCTTTGCAAGGGCTATTGGAATCCACGAAGAAAAATAGGGGTAGTCACGCATTTTTCCAGATAATTAGCCTTGAATCTTAACAAAAATGCTGGCATCAGCATTTTTCTGAAAAAAAAAATGGAAAGGATATTTCCTCACAGATTTCCTTAGAATTCGCTTTTACATACCGAAAGGCAAACACATTTTAAAAGATCTTTTAACTAGATGGCAAATGCTAACGTTAATATCATTTTTGGTACATTTTTGGTACAAAGTCGTTGCAAAAGCGCTTTTAGCGTCTCTAACAGCCTTCCTTAGGTTCAGCTAAAATACAGTCTAAATACCTTTTGCTCACAACCAGAAACCACTCGCTTGTTGAATAGGCTTGCCACTTCCGTTTCGCAACATAAAATGTACGGGTAACCACGCGTCTTTTAAAGTTATTGATCTTTTTTGAAAACTTTTGCGGTGCCCGTTACATTTTTCCTGTCACCTCCCCAGTAAGTTAGACATTTGCGTTTTTGCGCGCGCACTACGCGATCTGCAGGTACATGTTAGCCGTTGGATTTCAGTGTAATTTTCGAAAGATAACAGCTAGGTTTTCAGCTGGAAGACGTCAACAGTTAGTGGTTAGCGATATGCTTCTATTCTGGTGTTCCTGGTTTAAGTACAGGTTCATTAAAAACCACGAGATTATGGAGTACCTCCATAATGTCATTTATGTAGAGGCCGGCTTCAGAATTATACCCATTAGTGCAATCTTATCTTATTCACCACATGGCAGTTCTGAAGGCTGGAATTCTGAGATTATCCGTTTATCAATAATGTGGTTAAATTCGTCAGACACCACGAATTCCGCGGTTTTTCCTTCGGTGCACTAAAAGGCCAAAGCACAGTCGTTCGTCCTCTTTACTTCGCAAACTTAGAGGAGTGCACTCCAGAGAATTTTCTCAGTTTTCCTTTGGTAGAGACCACTTTCCTTCAGCTCAGGCAAGCAACCTCAGTTTGTTTTATCAGCTCAATAATTGTAAGTCCCACATGGCAAACCAACCCCTTTCCCCATTCTTTCAATTGTAGCTCATGGGTGCCACACCGGTTCTTATTCTCGGCCATTCTTTCGTTCACCGCCTGAACAGCTTTATAGATTCTTCGTCTAGCCCCATGTTAACGCTTTCGCTGGGCTTAGAAGAGCGGATTAATGTGATGTGGCACGGCATAGGAGGGAGAACTATAGCTAAGGTTCTTCAATACGACCTACATATCGTCGAATCGTTCAAGCCCCAGATTGTGATCTTAGAGTTAGGGGCAAATGATCATTCTCATTTGGCCCCGACAACGGTGGCCCATCCCTTGAAGAGCTGACGCAGGTTTTACATTGTCGTTATGCTGTCCAACGAGTGGTGGTTTGCCAAACACTTTTTAGGGACAGAAACCAAGATTTTAACGAACAAGTCACCTTACTCAATAACTATTCCGCGGTAGTGATCTCCTCGCTACCCTACGCCTATTTCTGGAAACACAGAAGTTTATGGAACTCCTCGAAGACTCTCTATTTGAAAGACGGTGTGCACTTGAGCGCTTTCGGTCAAGTCAAACTGTACCGCAGTATAAGGGGTGTGGTTTTGCATTCCCTGCGTACTCTACATCTGTTATAAACCGCCAATGTTAGTGCGTATTATTACAATTACAGTTTATCTACTTGGTATCGCCCCATTTAACCTTTACGCCCAGCAGTGCTACGATTATTGTTGCCACCATTTAGCTGTGGCTTTGGCATGTTTACTGCTATTGGTTATATTAATTTTGTTTCACCTGGGGCAACGAATCTCTTGTCCCGCTTAAGTGGATTTTACTGTACGACACAGTGTGTCATGTTCTAGCCGCTGTGGCATTGCTACCTGACATTTGTTACATTATGAGTGTACAACCCTTTTGATCGCCTGTTATTATAGGTGCGTCCACGTACTCGTCATATCTGTCAAGGTAAACCTTATCTCGGGGCTCTTACTTTATGTTGCTTTTAATTTGCTCATATGTTATGCCTGCCCTCCGAGTCAGGCTCCGTTTAAGATCGCAAAGCCGCCTCCCCCTTTTACTACGGTTACTTTTACTCCGTGCTGCCAATATTGTAATCTTTACAATTTTCTACATTGTTCAAACATTAATCTTCGATCCCATTTGCTTCGTACAAGCCATGCCACCAGTTAGAACACCACGTGCAGCGCGCCCTACTACCCGCGCAGCCAAGAAATCACGTCCCACCGGGCAGCTTCCAGAGGCTGATGTTTCACCCGAGAGGACTTCCACACCGAACAGGAGTATTATCAACCTGAACTTAGAAGCCCTGTCCGCTTCTATCTCAGCCGCGGTCCAGCAGGCTGTACAAAATGCAGTAACGTCCACCTCAACATCCGTCGACAGTCCATCGTTGGTACCAGAAACCGTACCTGAAACTGTGGTGTACCAGGCTATCGAGTCCGAGGTGTCCGCTATAACTTCTACTGCGGGTCAGGTTCCTTTTGATAACCAGGGTACAGGATCACGACCATTAACTGAATTCCGTAGTGTAGCAATCAGTTTGGCTGCAAGCCGGTAAGCTCCAAAATCAAGGCCAAGATCTGGGCTCAGGAATATATAGACCTGGGTTCCTTGTTCTCGTTATCTCCCAGTAGTAGTAGCTATTCTTTATCTCTTAAAGCTAATAACGAGATTTCCTCGGCTACGCCTAAGCTTTTTTTGGAACCTAACGAAAAACCACGCCGCATATTCCACATTACCCAGTCGCTAACCGCCTTCAATACTTTCGTCGCCGTCTACACTTTGCGTTTTCCTCAGAAGGCGCCCCAATTAATGAAATATTGCAAAACCGTTCGCGACATCTTCGCTAAAGGCCGGGACTGGCGCCTTTACGACGAGCAGTTCAGGTTTTTAAGGCGATCTTACCCAATTCTGTTCATTTTTCTTTGCTGATTATCCTCCACATTTGTCCTCTTTCTTAATCAACGGCTTTCGTTTTGGTTTTTCTATTCAATTTCACGGCGAGAGAAAGCCCTTTGAATCTCCTAACCCAAAAAGCGCTTTGGAAAACCGGCAGGTTGTTTCCCTTAAACTTCAAAAAGAATTGGAGGCTGGTAGGATTACGGGACCCTTTACTGCCCCTTCATTCAAAAATTTAAGGTGTTCGCCCCTTAGCATCGTTCCGAAAAAAGTTCCCTCTGAATTCCGTTTAATACAGCATTTGTGCCCGTGACTTATCACCCTTTTTGGATCTTTCTAAGTTTTTGGGGTTTCCCTTCGCTACGGAAAAGACGATGGGTCCTTATACGACTCTCCAATTCGCCGGCATGACACTCGATTCCGTTATTATGGTAGCTTGTTTACCCATCGAGAAATTACAGAAATACCGTGATTTGCCATCAGAGTTTCTCCGTAAGCGTTCGGTTACGCTCCTTGATCTGCAATCCTTAATTGGTCTCCTAAACTTTGCGTGTTCGGTAATTGTACCCCGACGCGCCTTTTTGCGCCGGCTGATTGATCTCACCAAAGGAATTACACGCCCCACGCATCATATCTGCCTCACGGTAAACGCCAAAAATGGCATGCTAGTGTGGCTGCAATGTCTGGACTCTTTTAACGGGAAATCTTTCTTTTTGAGCGATGTTTGGGAAAGGCCCAGCACTTTAGAACTCTACACCGATTCAGCGGACTCTGGGGGGTATGGCACTGTTTTTGGTAAGGACTGGTTGTCTGGCAAATGGCATCCTTCGTGGCATCACCTTAACATTGCAACCCTTGAATTATTTCCAATCGTGATTACGTTACACATTTGGGGTCCAAAAATTTCAAACAAATGCACTGTCTTATTCATCGACAATGCTGCGCTCGGTAACATAATCCGGCAATAAACAAACGTCGAAAGCTAGGCCCGGTTCAAACGTCGTACTTTACATGTGCCTAACCTAATGATTAGATTCGGCACATGTAAAGTTCGACGTTTGAATCAATTAGGTTCGGCAGATTTGTATTTGGGTCGACCTGCCGTTCTATTTGGCCGGGCTTGTCGAATACAACGGCAAAAGATCGACTTCGTTTCATACGTCGAACCTCTTCCTGTACCGAATCTAATGCATACATTAAAAATACATTGAATAAACTAATTTTTACCCAGAGTTCTGCACGTTTCCTATTTTTGTCATGCGCACACAGTTTGTTTTGATCTTTTGGGGACAAAATTGCGGGAGAAGATGGAAGGTATGCATTCCTCTTGCTTCGAGGGCACGAAATGGTACTTGCTTCACTAGTGATTAAACCACTTCTGTATGCGGTGTAGCGGGTTGGAAAGCAGACAGTTCGGTGGCGCCCTGTGAGTCATGCTTTTGAGCCGGTACAAAAGAAATGAATTATGAAGAAAAACCGTTAGAAAAGAACGAACTGGACGAGGAACCGTGATGTTTCTTTGGGAATAAGCAATCAAATAGAAGGCAAACCAAATTTCGATTGTCAAATTTCGATTCTCTTCGGTTGTTAAATACTGACTACATCTGGAGTCTCCTTCTTCGACTTCCTCTACCCTCCCTGATCGCTATTGCAAGAAGAGGAAGCTCCTCATTTCCACGATTCGTCCTAACCTTACCACATTTTCCGCCATTTTGGTCGGCAATAACCGCCGTTTGCAAAAGTGTCATTTTCACTTTTGCAATAAAGTTCGACTCAATTGGGTTCGACGTTTGAATCAACTGCCGAACCCAATTATTTGGGTCGATCCAAATTGGTATTGGGTTCGGCACATGTAAAGTTCGACGTTTGAACCGGGCCTAAAGGGATCAAGGCCAAGGGTTCCGTCCGTTCAGTATTACAATTTACCCAATTACAATTCTTACCAAATGCTCAGGGGTCAAGCACAGCAAATATTACTATTTCTGAGTTTAAACATAACACTTCTAATAGGCCTTTTGAAATCTTAATTCAACGCGTGGGTTCTTGCCCTTTTTGTCCGCGCCACGCTCTAAAACAGTATTGCAAGGTTAGGGGTTCTGCAAATGGCCCTTTTTTTGTTTTCCCGACGCATTTCCCGTCACGGTTAGTCAGTTCAATACATAGTTACAACGTTGCCTAATTTTTTGTGGTCCAGATTCTGCGCATTATAAATCACACAATTTTCGCATCGGTGTAACTGTAGTCACGCTGCCGATATGGGTTTACTGACGCTCAAATCAGAACTCTGATTCGTTGGAAGTCCGACGCTTTTAAACTTTATATCAACGAAGCGTTGCAGGCTAACTAGCATTAAGCCGTAGTCACGCTATCCTGTGTTTCAAAGATTCAAGCAGGGGCTTGTCTCATCAGATCGTATTCTCTACTTGCACAAATCCCATAATACACCTCTTTTACCCCGCAAAAAATTTGTATAGGCATTGTTTTAGATTCTTGGGACATGTTCATGTCCCAGGAGAAATTGCAAACAATGAGTATGCAAAATTTTGGGGGGTTAAAGAGGTGCATTATGGTATTGTACAAGTAGTGAATCGCAGGATATGGTCTCTCTATAGTATTTGGGTGTGGTTGCGTCTCTAAATTTAGGGATTCAACTCCGTACCTTTTTCTCACTGAGAGTTTTTTTTTTTGTTTTGCCTTTAACATAGCGTATTAGAGCTCGCTGAGCAGGCTGATATTAGAGTAATTGAATTATTTTGTTTTAAGCTTATTTTTACTCTACCATGCGGGAAATTATGCAGAGGCTTGTTCACAGCTAGTGGAGTTTTATCAGCAGCTATTTGGTTTTATATGGTTTTATTTGGGTTGCCAATCAGGGTTCCGTTCTCTACATAGTACGCTCACGGCTTTGCTTGAGGCAACAAATGCTTGGTCAGTAAATATCGACAATGGCCTTTTAAATGGCGTCGTCTTTATTGACCTTACTAAGGCATTCGATACCATTGATCATGAGATCATCTTGCGTAAGATGTCATATTTGGGTGTCGATCAGGCAGCCATAAAATGGTTCTCGTCGTACTTAAGTGGCCGAACCCAAAGATGTAAAGTCAGTGGCAAACTATCATCTGCTCGTACCCTCAGTTGCGGCGTGCCGCAGGGTAGCATATTGGGTCCTTTGCTATTTTTAATTTACATTAATGATCTTCCCAACTCCCTGCGGGGCGCCGTACCAAGAATGTTTGCCGATGACACCAACCTTACGTTATCTGCTAAAACGTTAACAGAACTTAAGCTAGCTCTAACCCCTGAATTAAATACCCTTAGCAGTTGGCTGAAAGCTAACAAGCTCAGTCTAAATGTTGCTAAAACTGAGCTAATGATTATTGGATCAAGACAAAGGCTATCTGCCCAATGCGACGATGTAGAAATCAGAATTGATGACCAAATTATCAAGAGAGTCGTTCGTACCAAATCCTTGGGTCTTACCATAGATGCTCACCTCTCTTGGCCATGGGGTAAACACGTTGAAGAGATTTGCAAGAAAGTCTCTTCAGCTATAGGCGCCCTAAAACGTGTGCGGCCGTTTATATCCAAAGAAACTGCAATTCTTATTTATAACACCTTAATTATGCCTCATTTTGATTACTGCAGTCCCGTCTGGGACTGTTTGAGTGGTTACTTGAGTGATAAGCTCCAAAAATTACAGAATCGCGCAGCCAGAGTTATTACTAAATCACCCTTTGATGCGAGCTCAAACCACCTTCTCTCCACCCTCAGCTGGGAGAGGCTATCTCTTCGCCGAAAGAAACAAAAAGCCTTAATGATGTATAAAACCATGAATGACCTTGCTCCGGAATATCTACAAAGTCTTTTCTCTCAGCGTCACTCTGCTTACAACTTACGAAACTCTGAGGGAAGGCTTACCCTGTCCAAACCAAGCACCAATTATTTGAAACGAAGCTTCTCTTACAGCGGGGCCATGCTATGGAATAACTTGCCCAAAAACTTTTAAAATGCTGCATCCGTTGAGCATTTTAAGCGAAATATCAAAAAAGTAGCTGATATATCGGATTCCCACACGGCAATCATGTAAAGCAGTTGTAATTAGTTTTAGTTTTTAACTTAAGCTTAACTGATGATTTTCCGTGTTTAAATAAAGATTTACATACATACATACATACATACATACATACATACATACATACATACATACATACATACATACATACATACATACATACATACATACATACATACATACATACATACATAGACCCTTTGCATAAATGGCGGCTTAATTTGAATAACAATACTTGGTACATCCTTAGCCTCACATTCATGTTTCAAGACAAAGGAAATTTCACATGAATGTGAGGCTAAGGATGTACCAAGTATTGTTATTCAAATTTAGGCGCCATTTATGCAAAGGGTCTATGCTACTAGTAATCAATATGCTCAGGAATTTAAGCAGTGTTTTGTTCCTTCATAGTAGATCTTTTAACGTTACATTCCGCTATTGTCAAATTATATTTCTTTTAATCGCCCAACCGTGCGGGAATTTAAGCATTGGCTTTTTCCCATGTAGCTAGATTCTTCGATTTTTCCTATTCCTGTTCTCTACTATTCTACTAAGCTTTTGACATGTAACCATTCTGCTTCTAGGGAAATTAAGCAGGGTTTGTTCCTTTTGTTACAGTTTCAATGGCCGCAATTTGTTTACCAATATCCTTTTGGGGGGCTTGCTTGGTAGGGCGTGCCACAATGTGTGGCAGTTGTGGCACGCCCTACCAAGCAAGCCCCCCAAAAGGATATTGGTAAACAAATTGCGGCCATTGAAACTGTAACAAAAGGAACAAACCCTGCTTAATTTCCCTAGAAGCAGAATGGTTACATGTCAAAAGCTTAGTAGAATAGTAGAGAACAGGAATAGGAAAAATCGAAGAATCTAGCTACATGGGAAAAAGCCAATGCTTAAATTCCCGCACGGTTGGGCGATTAAAAGAAATATAATTTGACAATAGCGGAATGTAACGTTAAAAGATCTACTATGAAGGAACAAAACACTGCTTAAATTCCTGAGCATATTGATTACTAGTAGCATAGACCCTTTGCATAAATGGCGCCTAAATTTGAATAACAATACTTGGTACATCCTTAGCCTCACATTCATGTGAAATTTCCTTTGTCTTGAAACATGAATGTGAGGCTAAGGATGTACCAAGTATTGTTATTCAAATTAAGCCGCCATTTATGCAAAGGGTCTATGTATGTATGTATGTATGTATGTATGTATGTATGTATGTATGTATGTATGTATGTATGTATGTATGTATGTATGTATGTATGTATGTATGTATGTATGTATGTATGTATGTAAATCTTTATTTAAACACGGAAAATCATCAGTTAAGCTTAAGTTAAAAACTAAAACTAATTACAACTGCTTTACATGATTGCCGTGTGGGAATCCGATATATCAGCTACTTTTTTGATATTTCGCTTAAAATGCTCAACGGATGCAGCATTTTAAAAGTTTTTGGGCAAGTTATTCCATAGCATGGCCCCGCTGTAAGAGAAGCTTCGTTTCAAATAATTGGTGCTTGGTTTGGACAGGGTAAGCCTTCCCTCAGAGTTTCGTAAGTTGTAAGCAGAGTGACGCTGAGAGAAAAGACTTTGTAGATATTCCGGAGCAAGGTCATTCATGGTTTTATACATCATTAAGGCTTTTTGTTTCTTTCGGCGAAGAGATAGCCTCTCCCAGCTGAGGGTGGAGAGAAGGTGGTTTGAGCTCGCATCAAAGGGTGATTTAGTAATAACTCTGGCTGCGCGATTCTGTAATTTTTGGAGCTTATCACTCAAGTAACCACTCAAACAGTCCCAGACGGGACTGCAGTAATCAAAATGAGGCATAATTAAGGTGTTATAAATAAGAATTGCAGTTTCTTTGGATATAAACGGCCGCACACGTTTTAGGGCGCCTATAGCTGAAGAGACTTTCTTGCAAATCTCTTCAACGTGTTTACCCCATGGCCAAGAGAGGTGAGCATCTATGGTAAGACCCAAGGATTTGGTACGAACGACTCTCTTGATAATTTGGTCATCAATTCTGATTTCTACATCGTCGCATTGGGCAGATAGCCTTTGTCTTGATCCAATAATCATTAGCTCAGTTTTAGCAACATTTAGACTGAGCTTGTTAGCTTTCAGCCAACTGCTAAGGGTATTTAATTCAGGGGTTAGAGCTAGCTTAAGTTCTGTTAACGTTTTAGCAGATAACGTAAGGTTGGTGTCATCGGCAAACATTCTTGGTACGGCGCCCCGCAGGGAGTTGGGAAGATCATTAATGTAAATTAAAAATAGCAAAGGACCCAATATGCTACCCTGCGGCACGCCGCAACTGAGGGTACGAGCAGATGATAGTTTGCCACTGACTTTACATCTTTGGGTTCGGCCACTTAAGTACGACGAGAACCATTTTATGGCTGCCTGATCGACACCCAAATATGACATCTTACGCAAGATGATCTCATGATCAATGGTATCGAATGCCTTAGTAAGGTCAATAAAGACGACGCCATTTAAAAGGCCATTGTCGATATTTACTGACCAAGCATTTGTTGCCTCAAGCAAAGCCGTGAGCGTACTATGTAGAGAACGGAACCCTGATTGGCAACCCAAATAAAACCATATAAAACCAAATAGCTGCTGATAAAACTCCACTAGCTGTGAACAAGCCTCTGCATAATTTCCCGCATGGTAGAGTAAAAATAAGCTTAAAACAAAATAATTCAATTACTCTAATATCAGCCTGCTCAGCGAGCTCTAATACGCTATGTTAAAGGCAAAACAAAAAAAAAAACTCTCAGTGAGAAAAAGGTACGGAGTTGAATCCCTAAATTTAGAGACGCAACCACACCCAAATACTATAGAGAGACCATATCCTGCGATTCACTACTTGTACAATACCATAATGCACCTCTTTAACCCCCCAAAATTTTGCATACTCATTGTTTGCAATTTCTCCTGGGACATGAACATGTCCCAAGAATCTAAAACAATGCCTATACAAATTTTTTGCGGGGTAAAAGAGGTGTATTATGGGATTTGTGCAAGTAGAGAATACGATCTGATGAGACAAGCCCCTGCTTGAATCTTTGAAACACAGGATAGCGTGACTACGGCTTAATGCTAGTTAGCCTGCAACGCTTCGTTGATATAAAGTTTAAAAGCGTCGGACTTCCAACGAATCAGAGTTCTGATTTGAGCGTCAGTAAACCCATATCGGCAGCGTGACTACAGTTACACCGATGCGAAAATTGTGTGATTTATAATGCGCAGAATCTGGACCACAAAAAATTAGGCAACGTTGTAACTATGTATTGAACTGACTAACCGTGACGGGAAATGCGTCGGGAAAACAAAAAAAGGGCCATTTGCAGAACCCCTAACCTTGCAATACTGTTTTAGAGCGTGGCGCGGACAAAAAGGGCAAGAACCCACGCGTTGAATTAAGATTTCAAAAGGCCTATTAGAAGTGTTATGTTTAAACTCAGAAATAGTAATATTTGCTGTGCTTGACCCCTGAGCATTTGGTAAGAATTGTAATTGGGTAAATTGTAATACTGAACGGACGGAACCCTTGGCCTTGATCCCTTTAGGCCCGGTTCAAACGTCGAACTTTACATGTGCCGAACCCAATACCAATTTGGATCGACCCAAATAATTGGGTTCGGCAGTTGATTCAAACGTCGAACCCAATTGAGTCGAACTTTATTGCAAAAGTGAAAATGACACTTTTGCAAACGGCGGTTATTGCCGACCAAAATGGCGGAAAATGTGGTAAGGTTAGGACGAATCGTGGAAATGAGGAGCTTCCTCTTCTTGCAATAGCGATCAGGGAGGGTAGAGGAAGTCGAAGAAGGAGACTCCAGATGTAGTCAGTATTTAACAACCGAAGAGAATCGAAATTTGACAATCGAAATTTGGTTTGCCTTCTATTTGATTGCTTATTCCCAAAGAAACATCACGGTTCCTCGTCCAGTTCGTTCTTTTCTAACGGTTTTTCTTCATAATTCATTTCTTTTGTACCGGCTCAAAAGCATGACTCACAGGGCGCCACCGAACTGTCTGCTTTCCAACCCGCTACACCGCATACAGAAGTGGTTTAATCACTAGTGAAGCAAGTACCATTTCGTGCCCTCGAAGCAAGAGGAATGCATACCTTCCATCTTCTCCCGCAATTTTGTCCCCAAAAGATCAAAACAAACTGTGTGCGCATGACAAAAATAGGAAACGTGCAGAACTCTGGGTAAAAATTAGTTTATTCAATGTATTTTTAATGTATGCATTAGATTCGGTACAGGAAGAGGTTCGACGTATGAAACGAAGTCGATCTTTTGCCGTTGTATTCGACAAGCCCGGCCAAATAGAACGGCAGGTCGACCCAAATACAAATCTGCCGAACCTAATTGATTCAAACGTCGAACTTTACATGTGCCGAATCTAATCATTAGGTTAGGCACATGTAAAGTACGACGTTTGAACCGGGCCTAGCTTTCGACGTTTGTTTATTGCCGGATTATGTTACCGAGCGCAGCATTGTCGATGAATAAGACAGTGCATTTGTTTGAAATTTTTGGACCCCAAATGTGTAACGTAATCACGATTGGAAATAATTCAAGGGTTGCAATGTTAAGGTGATGCCACGAAGGATGCCATTTGCCAGACAACCAGTCCTTACCAAAAACAGTGCCATACCCCCCAGAGTCCGCTGAATCGGTGTAGAGTTCTAAAGTGCTGGGCCTTTCCCAAACATCGCTCAAAAAGAAAGATTTCCCGTTAAAAGAGTCCAGACATTGCAGCCACACTAGCATGCCATTTTTGGCGTTTACCGTGAGGCAGATATGATGCGTGGGGCGTGTAATTCCTTTGGTGAGATCAATCAGCCGGCGCAAAAAGGCGCGTCGGGGTACAATTACCGAACACGCAAAGTTTAGGAGACCAATTAAGGATTGCAGATCAAGGAGCGTAACCGAACGCTTACGGAGAAACTCTGATGGCAAATCACGGTATTTCTGTAATTTCTCGATGGGTAAACAAGCTACCATAATAACGGAATCGAGTGTCATGCCGGCGAATTGGAGAGTCGTATAAGGACCCATCGTCTTTTCCGTAGCGAAGGGAAACCCCAAAAACTTAGAAAGATCCAAAAAGGGTGATAAGTCACGGGCACAAATGCTGTATTAAACGGAATTCAGAGGGAACTTTTTTCGGAACGATGCTAAGGGGCGAACACCTTAAATTTTTGAATGAAGGGGCAGTAAAGGGTCCCGTAATCCTACCAGCCTCCAATTCTTTTTGAAGTTTAAGGGAAACAACCTGCCGGTTTTCCAAAGCGCTTTTTGGGTTAGGAGATTCAAAGGGCTTTCTCTCGCCGTGAAATTGAATAGAAAAACCAAAACGAAAGCCGTTGATTAAGAAAGAGGACAAATGTGGAGGATAATCAGCAAAGAAAAATGAACAGAATTGGGTAAGATCGCCTTAAAAACCTGAACTGCTCGTCGTAAAGGCGCCAGTCCCGGCCTTTAGCGAAGATGTCGCGAACGGTTTTGCAATATTTCATTAATTGGGGCGCCTTCTGAGGAAAACGCAAAGTGTAGACGGCGACGAAAGTATTGAAGGCGGTTAGCGACTGGGTAATGTGGAATATGCGGCGTGGTTTTTCGTTAGGTTCCAAAAAAAGCTTAGGCGTAGCCGAGGAAATCTCGTTATTAGCTTTAAGAGATAAAGAATAGCTACTACTACTGGGAGATAACGAGAACAAGGAACCCAGGTCTATATATTCCTGAGCCCAGATCTTGGCCTTGATTTTGGAGCTTACCGGCTTGCAGCCAAACTGATTGCTACACTACGGAATTCAGTTAATGGTCGTGATCCTGTACCCTGGTTATCAAAAGGAACCTGACCCGCAGTAGAAGTTATAGCGGACACCTCGGACTCGATAGCCTGGTACACCACAGTTTCAGGTACGGTTTCTGGTACCAACGATGGACTGTCGACGGATGTTGAGGTGGACGTTACTGCATTTTGTACAGCCTGCTGGACCGCGGCTGAGATAGAAGCGGACAGGGCTTCTAAGTTCAGGTTGATAATACTCCTGTTCGGTGTGGAAGTCCTCTCGGGTGAAACATCAGCCTCTGGAAGCTGCCCGGTGGGACGTGATTTCTTGGCTGCGCGGGTAGTAGGGCGCGCTGCACGTGGTGTTCTAACTGGTGGCATGGCTTGTACGAAGCAAATGGGATCGAAGATTAATGTTTGAACAATGTAGAAAATTGTAAAGATTACAATATTGGCAGCACGGAGTAAAAGTAACCGTAGTAAAAGGGGGAGGCGGCTTTGCGATCTTAAACGGAGCCTGACTCGGAGGGCAGGCATAACATATGAGCAAATTAAAAGCAACATAAAGTAAGAGCCCCGAGATAAGGTTTACCTTGACAGATATGACGAGTACGTGGACGCACCTATAATAACAGGCGATCAAAAGGGTTGTACACTCATAATGTAACAAATGTCAGGTAGCAATGCCACAGCGGCTAGAACATGACACACTGTGTCGTACAGTAAAATCCACTTAAGCGGGACAAGAGATTCGTTGCCCCAGGTGAAACAAAATTAATATAACCAATAGCAGTAAACATGCCAAAGCCACAGCTAAATGGTGGCAACAATAATCGTAGCACTGCTGGGCGTAAAGGTTAAATGGGGCGATACCAAGTAGATAAACTGTAATTGTAATAATACGCACTAACATTGGCGGTTTATAACAGATGTAGAGTACGCAGGGAATGCAAAACCACACCCCTTATACTGCGGTACAGTTTGACTTGACCGAAAGCGCTCAAGTGCACACCGTCTTTCAAATAGAGAGTCTTCGAGGAGTTCCATAAACTTCTGTGTTTCCAGAAATAGGCGTAGGGTAGCGAGGAGATCACTACCGCGGAATAGTTATTGAGTAAGGTGACTTGTTCGTTAAAATCTTGGTTTCTGTCCCTAAAAAGTGTTTGGCAAACCACCACTCGTTGGACAGCATAACGACAATGTAAAACCTGCGTCAGCTCTTCAAGGGATGGGCCACCGTTGTCGGGGCCAAATGAGAATGATCATTTGCCCCTAACTCTAAGATCACAATCTGGGGCTTGAACGATTCGACGATATGTAGGTCGTATTGAAGAACCTTAGCTATAGTTCTCCCTCCTATGCCGTGCCACATCACATTAATCCGCTCTTCTAAGCCCAGCGAAAGCGTTAACATGGGGCTAGACGAAGAATCTATAAAGCTGTTCAGGCGGTGAACGAAAGAATGGCCGAGAATAAGAACCGGTGTGGCACCCATGAGCTACAATTGAAAGAATGGGGAAAGGGGTTGGTTTGCCATGTGGGACTTACAATTATTGAGCTGATAAAACAAACTGAGGTTGCTTGCCTGAGCTGAAGGAAAGTGGTCTCTACCAAAGGAAAACTGAGAAAATTCTCTGGAGTGCACTCCTCTAAGTTTGCGAAGTAAAGAGGACGAACGACTGTGCTTTGGCCTTTTAGTGCACCGAAGGAAAAACCGCGGAATTCGTGGTGTCTGACGAATTTAACCACATTATTGATAAACGGATAATCTCAGAATTCCAGCCTTCAGAACTGCCATGTGGTGAATAAGATAAGATTGCACTAATGGGTATAATTCTGAAGCCGGCCTCTACATAAATGACATTATGGAGGTACTCCATAATCTCGTGGTTTTTAATGAACCTGTACTTAAACCAGGAACACCAGAATAGAAGCATATCGCTAACCACTAACTGTTGACGTCTTCCAGCTGAAAACCTAGCTGTTATCTTTCGAAAATTACACTGAAATCCAACGGCTAACATGTACCTGCAGATCGCGTAGTGCGCGCGCAAAAACGCAAATGTCTAACTTACTGGGGAGGTGACAGGAAAAATGTAACGGGCACCGCAAAAGTTTTCAAAAAAGATCAATAACTTTAAAAGACGCGTGGTTACCCGTACATTTTATGTTGCGAAACGGAAGTGGCAAGCCTATTCAACAAGCGAGTGGTTTCTGGTTGTGAGCAAAAGGTATTTAGACTGTATTTTAGCTGAACCTAAGGAAGGCTGTTAGAGACGCTAAAAGCGCTTTTGCAACGACTTTGTACCAAAAATGTACCAAAAATGATATTAACGTTAGCATTTGCCATCTAGTTAAAAGATCTTTTAAAATGTGTTTGCCTTTCGGTATGTAAAAGCGAATTCTAAGGAAATCTGTGAGGAAATATCCTTTCCATTTTTTTTTTCAGAAAAATGCTGATGCCAGCATTTTTGTTAAGATTCAAGGCTAATTATCTGGAAAAATGCGTGACTACCCCTATTTTTCTTCGTGGATTCCAATAGCCCTTGCAAAGATCTAATTTTCTCGCGTGGACCTAACCTGGCGCAAAAACCTGTGTATTTAGTAGGCACCGTCCTTAATGCAGCGAAACGTAATTATGTATTGGGGCTAATGCAAACTTCAGGTAAAAAAGCTAAGGTTAAAGGTAAATTCACTCAGTCGAAAGGAAAAGCAAAGACAGCCTACACGGACTCCCAATGTGGTTTTTTTTGGTTGCGTCGCATTATCAGAGCCTTCAAATTGTAGTTTTGCTCTTACAAGCATGTCTTTTAGAGATTTACCCCTTTGGTAAGATATGATCGGAGGCCGATTTTTAAAAATTGTTTTCAGCATAGGCTTTTTTTCTATGAACCCCCAGTTTTCCATCACGATTTGTTTAAGTTTCTTTATCGCAGGGTGGTATGTAGTGACAAAAGGCAATATTCTCTCTGCAGTTTTATGTTTTTGTGACTTAAGAGCCGATTGTCTTGAGTCAAAGGTGACCTCTGACAAGTAACTTTCTATATATTCCTTTGGATACCCGCGTGCTTCGAGGCGTCGTTTAAAGTTTGCAAGGCACTCTTCAAATGTTGTTTTCAGTTGAAGAGTGTTCTAAGCAGTCTAATTGCTTCGCCTTTGATAAAGCCTCTTTTTACCCCCGGAGGGTGGCACGAGGTAAAATGGGTATATTGGAAGGTTTCTGTCGGCTTGCAGTGAGTTTTGATGTCTAGGATGGATTCCTCTATGAATCTCTCTCCTTTGAAAACCACTGTATCTAGGAAAGTTATTTCGTTCTCTGATATTTCGGCCGTGAATCTTATTGTTGGGTGGAATGTGTTGGCCTCTTCGATGAAACGTTCCACTTCATTTCTATTACAGGCCCAAAGGGAGAAAACGCCATCAATGTAACGTTTCCATACCCTTGGCTTGGTATTGTTTTGTAGAGTTAAATTTGTTTCTATATCCGCCATGAATATATTTGCAAAAGACACTGCTGTTTTCGTGCCCATTGCAACACGATCGATGCAATCGATGGTGAAGAGGAACTAGATACAGATAACATACCGCCACCGAAACTCCAGACTACCGTCCACACGAGGGCGACGAAGAAATGCTAAAATCAGATGACGAAAATGATACGGAGAGCAGCCCTCCGCCATCACAACTAAGACCAATCCTGAATTTACAGAGCCCGCCAAAGGGACACAGGGAGAACCGCCCGCCAACGAGCAACAAGCCCCACAGCGCGCCAATACCCAACCTGCCGAAGCGAGGCCAAGAAAGAAAATACACGGACCACAAAACCGTGGAGAACAAAATAGCAAAGACTGAACACTCTATAAAACTGTTAAAGGAACACCTAACAAACCGGACTTGTCCGAAATCTTTGCGATACACGGCAAGACCAAATATTACGCCGGATATATTTGAAAAAGAACTAAGGGACATTAAGCTAGATGCTGAACAAAGCCTTGTAGAT
>JAHPZR010008001.1:0-5000 GCA_019787425.1 Platygyra sinensis | reverse complement strand
TATTGCTTGCCTTTTCATATGGGCGTCCCCGACTCTGCCGGGTTTCTAAGTGTCTAACACGAAGTCAAGGTGTTAAGGGGTGATACAACTTAGATCAAAGTGGCTGTTGGCCACTGAACTTGGAAAATAAATTATGAAAGGGTGTTATGAGGCATTATTGCTCGTTAACGAGGTACTTGTGATGTGAGTGCAGTCTAGGTTTCGATCAGCGCATAAAACCTTTATCCATTCAGGGTTGTGTCGTCATTTGTAAAAATAGAAATAAAATTCAAGGTTAACAAACTGTTTGTTACTGAGGGTGAAGCCTGCTTACACTTTTTCATTACATGTATTTGTACATGTTTTCTCTGTGCTGCAGTCAAAAACGGCAAGATTTTTTTTGGTCAAAATTGAGGTTTAACACTTTCAAACACTTGTAAGTAATGCACAAGTTGATACATGCTGGAACGTCACGCGAGAGGTCAAGAGTTCAAATCCCATTTGTGTATGCTTTTCATGTTTTGTTTTCTTCTTCACTGCTTTCTCTTTTTCTGCCAAAAAACCATTAACGGAAAAGTAGTGTTTGTGTTTCTTGGATTAAAATAAAATCCTCTGGAGCGTTTTTAAAATCATTCCTTTATATGGATTGTTTTTAACCCGTGCGCGACATAGCGCGGCATGAAATAATTGAGACTGAAAAACGATGCGAGGCGAAACGTAGTAGAATGAGGAGTATTGATTATATTACTTGTGTTTGTAGTTGATATAATGCGCGCTCTGACTGGCTAATACTTTGACATCATTCTCCTTAAAACACCAAGCAAAAAGCCATGTACTAAACCTCTTAATAATCTCCAACGTTTGGTCCGTTTACGCGAAAATCTCAAACGTCGGCCTTGCCGTATTGACGGCTATCGCTGGTTTGAGATTTTCTAGTAAAAACCTCACTCGCGGTTAATAAGAAGTTATTCTCCTTACTGATCCCTGGGCACTTCTTAGTGGTCTTGGGAGACAATGTTATATGAACTTAAGAAATTTGTAAATAAATGTCTTTCTAGTGCTCATGCCATGCTAAGTTGAGATTTGAGAGATTCCACACTGAAAAACAAAATTAGTGCATCAAAAAAATTGAAAGTGGAACGTTACAAAATTAAGTCAAAGACAAACAAAGAGGCCCAGAGCTTTATGGAGAGGTGGTAAAATTTTATTGTAATACTAAACTATATATCTGACCGTTTTTTCGAAAAACTTGCCTGCTATTTTGGTGGAAAGTCTTAAAACGGTTTTCATAAATTCAGTCGTATGTAAAAGTGATAAATCACACGAGTTACTTAGCTTCAGTGAAGCCTTTGAGGAAGGTGAAGTCTGTCTAACCGAAATGTTGAGCATTAAATTTATCATTTTTAGCCGTCCAGTCAGTCTTTCAATTGGTTTTGTAGACAATCTCTTCATGTCGGCAGAAAAATTATTCATGTCACAACGTGCAGCTCTAGATGAGAACTAAGCGAAACAGTTTAACAATCACTGATTCCGGCGAATTTTGTTGCTGTTTTGGTCAAAATAGTGCTAAAAAATTTTCGCTGCATATCTAGCATAACAAAAATTGCTGTGATCTGAACCTTGGCGAGAATCTTTCCATATAAACCTTCGTTCTTTTCCCAGATCCTGGACTTAACCTATTGAAAGCATTTGAGCTTTTGCCGGTTTGATCTAATTGAATGGCATGATACTGAAAACCAGCAATATTTGGCTAAATTCGAATTTGGGTATGGTAAGGTTAATGTCGGAAGCAATGATATAACCTGTTTTTGTGATCAGTGGTGCTATTGTTCCAATCAGAAGCAATATCGACTAATTTTTTCAGCGCTATGTAAGAGGGTTAATTTCCGCTCTCCTGATTAAGTTCCAGATCCTGTTGCTTTGTACCCTCTCGATGTCGTTCATGGTACCAATGAAATCAATAACCGGGTGGGAGCAGGCGTTGCCAGTGGTGTGCATATCGCTCCAGGACCAGATGGAAAACCTAATGGCTCTTATGAATTTTTTGGAACTGTTAACAGCTTCATTGAGTTTCCTAACGGTGGGATCTTAGACGTTCAAAACTCGATGACAATGCTCTGCTGGTTGTACCCAGGTGGCCAAGATGGCCCTCTTTTCAACTATAGGAGTGGTGGATACTGGGGAGTACATCTGTGGATGGCGAGTGGTCAACTCTTCGTCCGCTTCACAAAAAGAGGCACAGGAGCACACAGGAGGACACAGGGGTTGCGTCACACTCCTCTAAAACCAGAGGATGGATGGAAATTTGTGGGGGCGTCATATGATCAAGCCAATGGCCATGCAAAATTGTGGGTGGATGGAAAAGCAGTTCAAACGCTGAATATTGGTGCGAATCTTCAACTAGCCACTCAGGGCAGCGTGAGAATGGGAGTGACTATTGGCGATCCCGATAACCGGTACTTCAAAGGGAGGATCGCCCAAATGCAGGTCTACAATATTGCTCTGACCCAGGAGCAAATAAAAATTATAAAAGACAGGACCGAAGTGGGTTAAAATGCTCTTGCTAAAGTAGTTCCATAAAACTGTAAATATAGCAGTGCAGCCATATTAAGTTTGCCCATGCTATCAAGTTTAGTTTGCAACATGAAAACGGTAGTATTTGTAAAGTGCTATTCTAGGGCAGTGAAAGAGCAGGAAACGACCTCATCAATGCGAGGGTATGGTAATGCACCACTTGTATCGCGCATGTAGTTTCCATGGATTCTATGAGAGGTGTATTTCCCAGTAAATCACTCGGATCTATATATATATATGTCTGTATTCATGGAAACAGTGTTAAAAAATCGAGCGCTTTTCATTCATTTTAAGTTTTATTATGTATTTTTTGTTTGCTTTTCCAATGGCAGCAGCTTGTAAATCTTACCTAGTATGAAATGTAGAGAACTTCTTGCTGTCTGTTTCATTTATATATCTATATTTCTCCGTGATTGTTTATCGCTACCCCACCCCCTCCCTTTTCCAGTTGGTGTTAAGTTTAGCCAAGGCTACACTCGTCGGAAGTTCAGTTCGCGCAGCGACTGTGAGAAAGAGTCGAGCGATTGGCGTTTTAGAGAAACTCGTTGAAGAATATACGGCTCCATAGAATTCGTGTTATTTTCTCGTCGGTGCATCTGTAAAACCTTGCATGAGATTCCCGTGAATTTATCATTTTCAGAGCTGTTGTTTCAGTCTTATTCATGTTTTGTAGGGGTAAATCTACTTTAGCTATGTTTTAGTGTCCAAACTTTTTGTGCCAAAAGTTTGTTCGAAATAAGGAACAGACATTATCTGTACTATTCCGTTACATTTTATATAGTTTAGTTGCGTAAATTTTATCCGCAATTTTTAAAGACCTGTCATTTTGATTCTATGGGGAAAAGCAGCATTTCACGAACATTTTATACCATCTGAACGCGTAAGACATTTTATAGAAATTGCAGAATCTCTGTACTTTCTTTTTACAAAAGAAAGTTTAGACATTTTAAAGACACTTTGTAAAGATGGTTTTAAAAATTTCTACAATGCCAGGCACCTGTATGTAACTTGCAGATATTTGTATGTTCCCGCACACGGTCCCCACCAAACACTGAGCTGACTGCAAGCACCTGACATTCTGTTTTGCCGTTACACTTGTCCTGCACGATTTGAAGAGAACTCCTGGCACGACAGTTGTTACTCATGGCCGAATGTAAACACGTATCCCGGTCCAGTCTGCCATAGTTCGCGTCTTGTATGCTGATTTGTCTTCCGTTCTGGCAGGTTATTTTGCCTTTTCTCCCTTCACAAATGATAAGAAACCGAAGCACCTCTGCAGAAAGTAAAAGTAAAAAAAAGAAGGAGAAGGAGGAGACATTAAACAGAAAGGAATCTTGTCTCTTTAACTATCCTTGCGCTTTACTAGATCCGGAGAGTTACTTTTGATCACAGACGGACCACAATCCTGGCCTAACGTCCTTGGGACACTTGACAAAATGACAACTAGTGACGTATTATTTTGAAGAGGGAAGCCATTATTGAATTTGCTGAGCCCCCCTTCCACCCCAAAACAATGCTGGACTAGTGGGTCTACTTTGGAGGGGGAGGGGGGGGGGGGCGCTAAAGAAGAATGCGTGAAGCAAATTTTGTTTTTTGGGCGGGGGGACATGCTTGTGGATTTCTATTCAATTTCTCTAAAGTGACGGAGAATTCTTTTAAAACGATTAAGCTATTGATTTTTTTCCACATCTTCAGTGATGTTGCTATCGAGTCTGAAAATTCACCATCAATAAATTGAAATATCATAGATTGTTATGTTATACTACTGATATCAACCTTTAATTACTATAAATAAGCCAGAATTCCAACGATTTTGCTTGAGCTTCCTTGAACTCAACGCTGCATAATAATTACTGAGCAATTATTGCACGAAACTGAGTATAATATGAAGAGTTATGCAGATCGAGGGGGTTATCTGCCAAAGCAGAGGGCTTGAGCCCGGTGGATAACACCCTCCGAGAGCTGTATATCTTCATATCATACGAAAGCCGAGTTCAATAATTGTTTAATTATTCATTCAAAATATTTACACGGCAAAACAAAACGGGAACTGAAAATAATTTAGTGAATGATATTAAAGTTACTGTCCATCATTTACTCGAAAAGTGCCAAAATTACGCTTTCTTGTGTTGCGGTCGGTAAATTCGTTTGCGATGTCAGTGGTGAAAAGCCTGTCCGTTCTTTCTTTGTGTATGTTTAAAACTGTCAGGTTACTAAATCGTTCCTGGTTCATTCTTGGACGGAACCATGTATTAAGCCTCCGGGCAGTCGAAAAGGATCTTTCACCGGCTGCACTGGTTGCTGGATTTACGAGAATCAGCTTACATAACGTGATGACTTCTTTTATCATTTCCCGTTCTGGGTTGGATAGCTCTTTAATTTTTACTATGATGTCGTCAAAACAAAAATAATCACCATCCTTCAGCAGCACTTGTAAAATTTCCATC
>JAHPZR010008000.1:0-29347 GCA_019787425.1 Platygyra sinensis | reverse complement strand
TAAATATCAGCCTGAAGTGTTTTTAGTGTGTTGGTTGTGTGTAACTTGTAGTAAATTTTATGACAATTTTAATCAAATATGCTCTGCGTCTCATTTCAGTAACCTACAACTCTATAGCCACCCACGAACAGTTCCTCCCCCGGCCCCTAGCCTAGGGGGTGGTTATGTTGGTATGTTGGCACCAGGGCCCATGACATACTGACGATGGCTAAATTTAGCCTACAGAAACAGTTCCTTCTTTAGATAAGCTGTATGCCCTCGCAGTTCCTTCTTTAATGGAAGAGGCTGAAACTACCTGTAAATTTAGAGGAAGAAAGAATATTAGAGACTGTTGTCGACTTGCTGCAAAATAGTTTCAGGAGTCCTTCCTTCGATCTCATTTCCTGATGCAGCAAAGGCTTCGAGCCTGCGCGTCGCTGGCGCGTTCGACCAAGCTCTACGACACACAGGAACTCTGGGAATATATCGACCGCAGCTTTATGTCACTGTCAATAGCATGCTGACGTCAACATAAGGCGAACAGGGATTGGCTGGTGCTGGGTGTCCCTCCCACGGAAAGGTGATGAGAATACCTCACCTGTCAGTCAAGGGAAATGGACTCGATCCTATGCAAGGAAGAAGGCAGGGGAGTTTTAGAGCGTAAAAGCGCTTTGCACTTGGATGTAAACGTGGTATATATATAGTGGCTTGCATCGAAGAAAAACGGGGGCTGGACTAACCAGAGTGTTGTCGTAAAATGACTTCGCTTCTTCCTTTCACGCCGCCCATAGTCAAAAGGCTGCTGGGCTGGAAAAGAAGCACGGACGACGATGATAAATGGGCCGAGAAAGCCGTGAAGAGTTTAGTGAAGAAATTGAAGAAAACTGGAGGCCTTGAGGAGCTGGAGAGAGCGATTACCAACCCAAGTATTCCCACAAAATGTGTCACAATACCTCGCAGTTTAGATGGCCGGTTGCAAGTGTCGCATCGTAAAGGCTTACCGCATGTGATTTACTGTCGGCTATGGCGTTGGCCCGACTTGCAAAGCCATCATGAACTGCGGCCTATCGAATCCTGTGACTATGCCTTTAGCTTGAAGAAGGATGAAGTTTGCGTGAATCCTTTTCACTACCAGCGAGTGGAGACCCCAGGTAAATTTGTTTTGGGTAATTATTCTCTACGCAAAGTATGCATCGTGGAGGTCGTAGAGGTTTTTCGCTTTGTGTTCGCTCCGCGTCGCAATTAGTCTATCGGGTTTTGTTTTGATCTAAGCGCGCGTGTAACATTACTTTGTACACTAGTCGTGTGTCTTAGCGCTCGTTCTAGATGTCAGATTGTCTGAATGTTTTAGTTAGGTCAGAATTCTAGTTTGCCTACATCGAACCAGCAGGGATAACGAGCAAACACACAGCATTTACATCCTTGTAATGCCTAAGTTGTGAAGAGGATACGTATGTTCGCAGCTCTTGATTAAGCTCTCGAGCATGTGTTCGATAATTGCCAGATTGTAAGCAAGGTAATGTGCATTTTTCTAACTTGAGAAATGCAATCCGAGTGGATTGAAAGGTCCAAGAGAAATCTCCAGTACAAGGAGAACGTAATGCTCGTACGTTCAAGAGTTTGTTAGCCACTGTAGAGTGAATTAATCGACCGTTGTGTTTTAGTGTTGGACGTGTCTGAAAACCTGCAAGTTCATATCAAGAGAAGAAAGTGAGTTCCGGAATAGTTTTTGGTTGATTCACAGTATCAGCTGTTTTGATGTCCAATATTAAATTGTTGCTTTATAGATCGAGTCTTTGATCCGATCTGATCGGTTAATTTCCATTTTAAAAACAGATGCCTTGATTTTCCAAGGCTTTCGAGGGTAAATTTGTGTAACTAACCGTGAAGCAAAGCCAGTTAGGGTTTTCATGAGTAGTTAGTGTTAACTTGCCGCTGGAGACAGTAAGCGGTGTTTTTTTTGTCCGTTTTCAAAACATTTGTCATTAGTTTAGGAACATTGTGTTCGATCGATCCAGTTTTATGCGTTGTGTGGATATGGTAAAAATAAAAGCAATTATCAATGCTGCCGCAGTTCAAATTTTTCATTATTTCCAGCTCGTAGGTTGAAATGTAGTCTCTATTTCTCTAGAAACAGTTTGATTAAGCTTGTCTTCCTAGAGCCTCGTTTAAAACACATAATTTTGGGGAGCTTAACTACGCAATTTAGTAGATTTTGTTTGAAAAACGCTTCTGTTTATCTTAGCGTAGACAATTCGAACATCACGCTAAGCGAACTTTCAAGTACTTTTTGCACCAGTTTGACAGCGGTCAATGACACATTGTTTCACTAAAGTTTTATATTGATTTTAAAGTCGTTGAAAAATTTATTACCGACTTTATTTGTCATGAGTTCCTAGTGTATGCTCCCATTTGTCACCTATTTGCTTGAAAGCTGGACAAGCGAAGATGTTGAGGTGGCTTGATCAAAGATTCCATTTGCCGTAATGCTGTACATCTCATTCTCGAATCTTTCCTTCATCCATAACCTCAGAAAATACCCTATGTTAATTAAAACATTCTGGCTGTGAATGATTGTTGTTGACTTTAGAAGTTCATTTTCTTGTTTTCGGTATGTTAGGCGTGCTAAAATCTATTTTCGTCAATTTCCGCTTGTATTTTATATTACATGAAAGAACTGCATGAAAACAAGTTTTTGTTACACAAATACCAAATTTTTCCCTGAATATATATAATTAAACAGTGGGAATCGGCACACAAGTTTCGAACGTTGTAAGAAGCAATTTATTACGGCGAATCAATTACAAAAGGTTTGGGCTTGCCTCCGGAAGGGAGTTACCATACTTTCCCTGTTATCTGATATAAACATCAACGATCAATTGCAGATTTTATTCACGTGTCGTTTGATTTAACTCTACGAAACACATTCCTTGACTCGCACAGTGATCATAATTTTAACATCAACTTTTGTTTACAAATTTATGAAAATATGAAGTTACATGTATGATCGATGGCTTATTCATTGATAGTGGTGATTTACTTGAGCTTGTTTTGAAAATCCTGTGTTCGATCTACATACAGAGAACCTCTTGTAACTTGACCTGATGTATTTTTTACCTTTGGAATTCATTGTTATCATTAGGATCTGTTAGGTATAACTGTGCAATATAAGGTATCTTTGTTGTATCTCCAAGGTGTTTTTAAAATGTTTGTTTTTGTTAAAGCTTTGTCTGTAAACTGTTTTCTTGACCTTTCTTGGATTTTTGTGGAAGTCTGACATCGTCGGTCCAACGTGCATACAAAATTGTGGCAAAGAAATTCAGGTCGTTGTTAGAACTGAATGATTTTTTATTGTTATCAGCAGAAATCAAAGATAGGAAGCTTTTAAAGATAGTGTTAATTGGGGTGAGGTTCACTCACCTTTTGCAGTGTTTGTCTTGTGTTTGTTATATTTTATTCCATAGCAACATCATGTGGTGTTACATTTTATTCTTCTTGAGAGAAAAAAAAACACACACATGTCATACATAACCTATTGTTGAACCAAAATTTAAGTAACTTTCTTGTTTGAATCGCACGTTACTGGTCTAAAGCTTTGTTGATCAAGTGAGAAACAAAAGTTGGGTTCACCAACAAGTTATGATTGACATAGCTTATATCATTCAACCATGAAGTATATACTGGGTGGAACTTTTCAGTGTTGCACATGTATACTTAAGATGTTTTTTTCTTTATTTGGCTTTTAATATGGTAGAATACAATTCACATGTATTAATTAAAACTTCCTTTCTCCCAGTTATTAATTGACTAGTTTATGTAGTGTGTACCTGTCTTGCATGTATTGAAAGATATCCCACATAAAGTTGTATCCTTGCTAAAACAAGTCTACAAGAGATTTTGAAAAGGCTAATATGTAGATTACATTTTATTCCTGCAAAGAGATGCAATGAGAATGACTTGTATTAAAAGGCTGTCGGAAAGTCTTTGAAGGTTGATATTATGTGTTCCATTGTGTGTCCCTTGGGGAAAACAGCATAAAGAAAGTTTCTTTTTTTGGCCATCATCATCATCATCATCATCATCATCATTTTATTCACACTTATTTCTTTACAATTAAACAAGGCTGTAACTTTAATACAGATACTTTAAATGATTTCCCTATGTGACTTTCAACCTCTGTCTATTGTAAAATTAACACTTTTTCGTCAAGAAACGGGGTTTTACAGAAAGCTATTTCAGTGTCAAAGTCTATGCAATTCTGATTGAACAGGTCCTGGTACAAACTACGTTGCGTGACTGCGCCAATTGGGGGTTTTCACATGGCATCACTAAAATTCAAACTACAAAACAATTGATCCTCCTGAGATTTTATTTTGATGATGTATAAGAGCAGCTGAAAAGTAATATCCATACAAATTTTCGCTCCGAATGGGTTCTTGGTTTTGTGATAGACCGCACTTGAATTTCTTACCTTTTGCGTGATGCGGCGTTTACATGACGGCCAAAAGAGCTGTCATGTTGGTTAAAAAAGTGAATTATTTTGGGGAATTTGGCTATCTGAACAGTTCATGTATTAGAAAAAGTATCATTTTATTGTTTTCGAGTACTTGAGAGGTAAATTTACGTTTTTGCAGCAAAACTCGGTGACAGATGTTTTTGTTAATTTCCGACCACCATGTTGGTGCCCACTGGATGTAGATGGGCAACAGCATGGCGTCTCCATACACATCTCTATAAATTTGGGTGAAACATTTCTCCGCATATCTCGCTTAAGAAAAATTGCTGTGATCTGAATCTTGGCAAGAGTCTTTGCATATTTACCTCCTTCCTTTTCCCAGATTCTGGACTTTATCTATTGAACGGCTTTTGTTTTTATCTTGATATGGCGTGACTCTGAAAACCAGCAATTTCTGTAGACTCGCAAGTTTAAAAGGAGTAAAATATTTAGATCAGCACTCAAATTTCGTGCTAAATATTCTAACATTAACTTATAATGTTTAAGCATAAAAGCTAATTTGTAAAAGTACACTTTTTACAAACATATTCTGAGAAGAAAGTTTAAATATAAGTAAACATTTGCAATCTTGCGCTCGTTCATCGTGAACAAACTCTGTGCGACTGACTCGAGTATTCCCCTGGCCTGATGAATGAGTAGACAGTATTTACATTTCTGTTCCTTGGTTCATGTTCACTCTTATGGACCTTCCCGTCAGGGTACTCTTCCACCGATTCCAAACAGTATTGGGCTGGATGAGGCTGACCTTTTCTGATTGCTGAAAGCAATCAAATACAGCTGTTTCCATCCCAAAGCCTGGGTGATCATGTTCGTGAACATGTAAAATAAACAGGGAAGCAGAGTCCAGAATTCGACATGAAAGCACACCAGACGCAAAGAGAAGGTCAAACACGACAAAAAAGCGCACCAGGACACGAGGCAAACGTGAAAACTGGACTCCTGCTAGAAACAACGCACATGACAACCTCGTTCCTGAGGCAGAGAAGAGAGAGCCTGGGAATGAGGTTGAGCACATGGTCGATAAAATTAGGTCAATTTCGTCCCTGAAAAATTTTTCGGGGGGCCAAATCGGTGGCGATGAATCGTCGAAAATTCTCAAATCAGACTGCATCATGAAGGCGTTCTTAGTCGAATGCAATTATAAGCAGTTGTAAACAGTACAGAAAAAGAGAGAGAGAAGAAAAAATAACGGAGCAATAATACGAAGTTACCTATTCTTAGGGGAAAGTATGTAGTAGCCAAAGGAGCAAAGCTTTTGAGTTGGCCACTACCACAGTGCAGTTACAATGACCTCTGGTTGTTTTTTTTTTGGAGACGGGGGAGGGGCAATTGGAGCAAAACATTGGGGAGGGTATCCAAAACTGAACTGTTCAAACTTCTCAGATGGAAAAAATCTAACAAGCCGTGCAGCAAATTCAAAGAGCTACTAATGGTTTGTCTCTGCATGGGTTGGCCCCAGAAACTATAATTAACTTCGAGAGGTGAGAAATTGCATGCAATATAAGGGACTCAGTACCTGAGAATAATCTAAATGTTCCATTGCTGTGCACAAGCTATTATAAAATTAGCTCTAAAGGCAGCATTCTTTGGAACAGTCTTTCTTGTGATGTAGCAGAGTCCCTGAGGCAGTCTAAACGCCTACATGAAAAAGATATATATGGGAGGGCATTTGTGGAAAACAGCTTTTTTGTTTAATCATAATTTTTTTTACTTTGGTGCATTATTACTAGTTTTTAGTTGATAAGTTTTTCACCGTGTTACAGTCAAAACGCCTGAAGCGTTCCGCCTAAAAAATGATTAATGCGTTCATTAATCCAGAGTCGTTTCGATTCTTGGCTTCACATTTTGAAAAGTCTACTGAATATTGTAATCATCCAACCGTAGCATCCATTTGAATATTGAATGTTGATTGGACTAATGAACAATACATCAAATGACAGTTGGTCACGCGATGGAGGAGTCCTGGAACGAAGGCGCCATTTTGAGTTCTTTCGTCCACCATGGTGTTCATTGGTGTTCATGGATGGCAGAAAACTTAGTTGACTAGAAAAAACTAGAAGCGTTCTTGGAAAGGACATGTTCAGATGTCAGGAAAGAAATTTGGGCAGAGATTGGGGAACTGTTGCCGGCCACATTCTGTTTCGTAGTCTGGTAAGTCCTTTGGCACTTGTACAGGAGTCGATCAATGTCCTGGGAAAATGTGCTGTGCAAGTCAGTGTGCTAGTAGTGGAAAATCATTCTGATGACTACCCTGAAAACATTTTCCGTATTTGGAACACTTTGTTATTAGTCCAATCAACATTCGATTTTCGAATGGACGCTTCGGTTGGATGATTACAATATTCAGCCAAGAATCGAAACAGCTCTGGTTTGATGAACGCATTAATCATTGTTTAGGCGGAACGCTACAGGCATTTTGACTGTAAAATAAAAATTACATCGACTGTACATGTAAAGTTTGTATGAACTCTACTATCGTTGACAAAAGTGAAAATAGAAAGTGTTGATTATGTGAAACATCTGTACAGTTTTGTGTATATAGGCAAACTCAATTTTCCATTGAGATACGTGTACCCTTCACTTGTAGATTTTTCAGTCAAGTTACAAGTAGTGGTGGGAATCGGTTGAGATTTCACAATCGATTATCGAAAATAATCGGATTGCTCCAACCGATCGATTATCGATTATAATCGGAAAAATCTACCAATAGGCATTCCATGCATTTTTCGCCTACATAGAAGTCAAAGTGATAGCTTAAAGTTTTAAAACCAGGCTGTTTTTAATGTTATTACCACGTCTTAGTAAACATTTTGATTTCAACGTTAACAAAAGCTACATCACTACTAACAGTGTGTTACAGTGCTGTAACTGGGTGAATTAACTCAATACAGCGTTCTTTTACATACTCTACTGTATCTCTGAGTAATAAAACTCTTAGCAAACAACATAATATGAACTGGCAAGTCATTGTCTCATCAACTAAAAGTTTCTCTCTAAAACAGCCCAATGAGGGCTTCAAACACAAAGTACAACCAGTAAGGCTCATGTTCTTTATTAAGTTCAAGATTACATTGCAGAAGTTCAAGTTAGACTGACGCGAAATCAAGAGAACACACGTGCCACAAACCTTTGTTGACGTATTGCTTTCTGCAGAGCCTACAGATTACCTTCATCATGTCCAAGTTTTTCTTTGTTTTGGGCCCTTCCTTCACTTGATAAAAACTGAAACATTCCCACACTTTTGTCCTGGAACAGCGACAGATCTCCAACTCGGCCATTCCAGCCGCCATGTTGCAACATGTTACAAGATGTAAGCGAGGCAGGTCTGAGAGAAGACCCTGGCATTTAATTTAAGGCGACATTTGCTGCGATGTTCCTTCTTAATACTTTACCTTTCATTCGCTAGTGATAGTAGTGATACTACAAACGCGAAACAGTGAGCTTGTAATTTATGTTTTGGTTCAGTTGTTTACGAAATGCAAAGCAGCTTAGCATGCCACATCTTTCAAATAAGCGTAGTGTATTTGAAGTGACAACAACGCAGCGCGCAGGGTTCGCACAGGCAAGCACATTCAATCTTAGATTATATCTGCTGTTATGACTTGGAAGTTAGGAGTCCACGAAAAGAGACAACTCACACCAAGATATTAAACGTACATTTTTATTGATTTTTATACTTTTATTTGTCCCCAATAAATTTTTAATTTTTCCGCGACAATCGATTATGAAAAAAGCATAATCGATTGTCGCGTCGCTTGAACTTTTCGATCAACTTTCGATTATAATCGATCATCGGCCCACCACTAGTTACAAGAGCTAGATACTGAAAGATTAAATATTAAATAAAATATGATTTCATTGCTGGAAATTCAGTGACCATACATCTATAAGTCATGTGCATACATCTATAGAAATAGCTCAGTGCTTGCGTTGTTAAAATGGATTGAAGGTTTTTGACTTCTGTTTAATAAAGAAATCATAACTTATCCAGTGACTTTGTGACTTACATTGTGCTGTCCCACACACATAAGTTATAATTACTTGTGACTTTACTTACAGCACACAACCAATATGTTAGAGAGAACAAAGCTCTAGTGAAATCATTTCACATAATTATATTATTCTATATGATATACATGTCTGCTGTGTGTGTTTCAGTTCTTCCTCCTGTCCTTGTTCCACGTCAAACAACAGAACTACCCAGAGAACGCCCACCATTGCCTGAATACACGCGACCAGAAAATACCACATTTCCTACTCAAGAACCAACCAACTCTCCATTTCATCAGTTGCCAGGTCTGTAAATTGTAGAAGATTCTTTAACAGCTTATTAGTCTCTTTACTTCTTCTTGCTATCTAAAAATATATTTGTAAAGTTTTGAGTATATTTGTAAACCTGAAGGATGCACAAAAACTCCACCTCATATTTGCACTGCCAGGAAAGAAAATTCTTACCAATGTAAAAAACTCACAAAAAATTAATGTAGTCTACATTGATAAAAATGTAATGGGGAACATACTACTTTATGTGCAATTGATGTAGTGTACAGCTAATAATTAATATGAGTAAGTTATTTTGTTTTATTTATTTATATATTGTTAGTAACTTCAGAAACATATTGATTCAATAGTTTGTTATAGTTACAGATCTCAGTGCACAGGTCATCTTCAAGTTTTTAATGCAAATGTCTTTGGTACCAGCTGTAGGCGTCAGCATTATGCAATGTCTCCTTTATATAGAGAGTTGGCACATGCTTCCCAACCGTAACATGATTTTGTAGTAATTGTGGTATTAATAGCATTTGCAAGAAGGTTATTCCAGTCAATGTTTATTTTATTTTCAATGGTCCACCGGAAGTACAGTACAGCCCAAAAATAATGCACGCGCAAGAAGTGCCGCAAGAAGCTCTTGCGCCGTAAGAACACGCAAGCCGCCGCAAGAAGTAAAAATGTCTTCTTTTTGCGGTTTGCCCGCAAGAACTTTCGAAACGCAAGAAGTTGAAAGTCTAACCGCAAGAAGCCGCAAGAAGTTGAAAATCTAACCGCAAGAACCCGCAAGAGCATATGAATCTTAACGCAACGCAAACCGCAAGAAGGGGCAAGAAGTTGCTACAGGTCAAACCGTTAAGATCAGTTTGTAATGCCATGTTGGTGGTCGAAATGCTCAGCGCTTGCTTGTAAATTTATTCATTAGATAAGACGCTGCAGCCGAGACCAGAACTGGATTTATGCTTGACGATAATGTAAAAATATTATCAAACACGCTCGCTTATTTCGCGTACTCGTGTAACCACGAGCGTGCACATGTCATTTACGAAAAAAAAAGCCCTTTGATTACGTTAACTTCAAAGTTTGCTGGCTGATTTATATGCTACAATCACAAGACATCTCCAAATTATAAAGCCCTTGGAGAAACATGAAGAAAAGTGTAGTTCGCTTGGATTCCGCCTGCTTTTTTACTTCAACTTTTGTTCAAATCTTACACTGAACCACGAAGATCGACTGCGTGTGTAAACATTGAGACGCTACGATGTTCTAAATATCTTTTAGAACTTACTGCAGATTTATCATTGCGGACAAAAAAACTTTCGCAGAGAAAAAATATTTTGTGTCTCTAAACAAATGGCAATCAAGGTAATCAACTGTAATGAAGTCGCCTAAAGAAGCGAACCGCTCTCATGTCTTTCATAACAGTTCATAAATTCAACCTGCAGCTGTTTGAAATGCAAAACATACCGTTACGTTGTGATAAGGACAAGAATGATTTAATGAACACCGAAATCTCGTGCGACCGACCGCCTTGTGAATTCCTCATATCGAAGAAAATCATATTGAGTGAAGAAACTTGTAGTACATGTAAAGATAACAATCATGTTGTGACGCCATTTGCATAAAGATTCAATCACTGACGAGTGAAAAAAATGTCACGCTTTTGTTATGATCTGCTTATTAGTAAGAAACTTGCTTGTTTTAAAAATTTGCGTTATATTGGAAAGTTACTTTCCAGTAAATACATTTTTTAACCTTCGACATACGGAATGGATGTCGAATTTGCTGGCTTCCAAAGCCGAAATCTCATTTCGTTTTCGTGGCCACGCGGTGAATAATTAGCAGTTTTTTATGCTGTCTGCTCAGTCTTTTGTTTCGTTCTCTTTTGTAGCTAGCCGAGGTTATTTCTCGTCTAAATTACCTTCGAAAAGTTCGAAAAAGATTTTTCCATTCCCTTTTGAGCTCTCAGCTTAAAAACCTGGATCTTTAAGGCAAAAACGCCGCTTCTTGTTATGTTCATGTATCTCGGTTGCTGTGGGCGACCGCAATTCCCGTGAGATCTACTCAAGCGATTGAACGAGATAACAAAAAAATCTAATTTCTTCTGGTTTTGTTCGATTTCGCTGAATAATAATTTTAACATGATGAAGCTGGTTTGTTACGGAATAGATCTGTCGTTTGCCGATGTGTGGTAGCTATCAACGTGAAAGTGATATATCGCTTCAAAGTCAGGGTTTTGAAGAGATAAAAAAATAACAATGGCGCTAAAGCGTTCCGATCAAAGCATTCGTATGTCAATGAGGTAAACATAAGCTTAAGCCTACATAAATTTGAAATGAATCGAAACTCATGGGGGAACACTAGCTTAGTGTTTTCAGCAGTTAATATCAGGAGAAAAATTAACTTTAACTCACTTACTTCTTACGGTAAGTGCTGGAAAAATTTTAATTCGACCGTGCCTTACGCTGTTGCGTGTATATTTAAGCTTCTTGTTACACTTAATTCCCGAATTCCTTGCTACGTACGATGTTGATACAAAGAAGTTCTTGCGGTTTGAAAATCCCACCGCAAGAAGTTCTTGCGTTTCGAAAATTCTACCGCAAAGAAGTTCTTGCGGTTTTAACTCCTAACCGCAAAGAAGTTCTTGCGGCTTACAGGATCCAAGCGCAAGTGACCCGCAAGAAGCCGCAAGAAGTAGCCGGCTTGCGGAAGCAAAAAGAAGTTCTTGCGCGTGCATTATTTTTGGGCTGTACTGTGGCCATGTAGTATTGGGTTCCTTCTAGTGAAGCAGTGAATGGAAAAAACTTGAGAGGCATTATGATAACAAATAACATATTAATTAATTAATGGAGATCATGATTATGAATACAATGCTACATGTACTTTTAGGAAAGCAAATTTGCATACTGTATACTTTACAAAACTCATTTTGCATTTCCACGTGTGTCTGTTGTCTCTACCTGTACATGTATGCATCAGTCAAACCTTTCATGGTTCTCTCTTTCTAGATACTCCAACAGGGGGATACATGTCTGAAGATCAATGCTCTGACATGTCCGGAGACCAACCACAAAGTATGCAGACAGGTAGGTACACCTGTAAATAACACATGTAAACCACATTGCTGCAGATTGCTGCACATTACAAACTCGGGGTACTTACTATTTCCATGGGAAGTGGGAACTTCCAGTTGGAAAATTAAATGGTTTCCAGCATTCCGTTTGGGAAGCTTCAGAAAATATGGGCTGTGATATGAGGTGATGCTATTTTTCTGCATTTGTTAAGTCTCTCTAGCTGATGTGGATATACTTTATAGCAATTCTCTCTCCCACAACATTGCAGTTAATTGTTTAATTAATGTTTATGCCTGAAATTTCCAACTGGTTTAATTTGTAAATGGTAATCACCCTTTGGCAGGCATGTTCAAGAATTCCTTGACTTCATTCTAAGCATATAATTTTTTTTTTCTCATTGATACAGCAATATACTCAGGCCATATTAGTTTCTTATGAAATTTATGATATAATCAAGACAGTTTCCCTCAGTTCATATTTATCAATTATTCCACTAGTGCATGTTTGATATGAGATAGCATATTTAGCCAATGAGGCACATGCGCCGAGTTGGCTATAACCATCTGATATGCAACAAGAGCAAGTCAAACAATCGTTTTCTTAAAAATGGCCCCCAAAATATAGAAAACTACACTAAAATACTGTTGGAATAAAAATGCCAAAAAAATTGCGTGTGCCCTTACCATATTTGTACAGCATGGAATAATAATGGTTCATAACCCACAATGGCTAAGCCAATGAAAACTCCTGAATTTCATTATCTAATGATACAGTTTTTCATTATTGTCATTATTAACTTGGCTGTTGTCACCACTATTCATTAATACTTCAAGGATAGTCAGTGTGTTTTTTCTTTGAGATAAGAAATGTTCTAAACCTTTTTGAGAATTTTTTGGCAACATTGTGTAGGCTGAGATAGGGTGGCTTGGGGAAAAACAGATTTAAGCAAGTTGGGTAAATGAAGTGGTGAGTTTTTAAGAATACCAATTCAAGCACAACCAGAGCACTATAAAATGGGGGACAATTATTTTCTCATTTCAAATTATATCCACCCTCTTTTTTACTTTCCATCCTGTTGCACGTTCACATGTAATTCACAATAAATTAGCATATGTAGCTTATTGCATGTGCATTTGCAGTGTGCAGTAAATTAGCATATCTAGCTTGTTACTTAAGACTTCGACATTTCACAATTAAAGCAACAACTTTATCAAGAGCACCACACTATCAACAATCCACACATTTTCCACCACCACCCCTCATTTGTATACATCATGCAAGTCTAAAAATTAACAAATACCTAAATTATTTAATCCCAAATTCTTCTCCCTGGATTTTCCTCAAACATAATGTTCAGCACTTTTCCATGCAGATGACATGCAATCTCCAAGACAGTTAGAGATAGGTGGTTAAGTATGTGATAAAGAAAACAGTAGCAGAAGCCTTTAAGTAAATTACCCCTTGAATAGATTATCTTTCTCAGAGAAATGTTAAACTCTTGAGTGTAGTGTAGATATCATGCATCTTCAGTTCTTTTTTGTTGGTTTCTTTGTAGATCCTGGGCCATTATCTCCAGACCCCACCCTTGCAGGTAAGAAAGAAATTTTAACCCAGATTAATATTTTAAATGTTGATTTTCTCTTTTTCAGCCTTTATACCACTGTAAATAGTTGATATACAATTATTTTTTCACATACAGTGGGCATGTCCAGTTATGTAACATTGCCAGCTCAAATACAAGTATTGTATAGTAACTGTACTCCATGTAACTAGAGGTGGTCTAATTCTGTGTTGAGTGTCCAAATCCTTTAGGTATAGTATACCATACAGTATGTACTTGTCAAGTATGAACATCAGGGAGGACTGGCAGCCACCTTTCATCTTGCCACTTTTCTGGTTTCTCTAATTGCCCTGCAAGCATGCATAACACTCAAACATGATGGCTGTTCAGGATTTGCCTTCCACTCGATAGGTTTTTGTTTGTTCTGAGTAGTTTTCAGCAACAACCCTGAGACAATCAGGACTAAAGGCGGCGAAATACGAGATACAAAAACCCTTAACTTGTTGTGCAACATTGTTTCGTTGCAAGTTTTCGTCGATGTTTCCTGCTTTTCACCTTGCGTGATCAACTTGACCGGCAACAAAAACATTTGTTGCGGGTTGAAGAAATGCGGTGCGCTGATTGGTTGATTTGCTAGGGCACGAGCAGATTTGTTATGCGACAAGTTATGAGTTTGATGAAAAACGAGCAACAAGGCCAAAATTTGTTGCTCAGAGTAGACCTGCGCTCTACTTTTCGCAACAACTTCTTTCAACCCGCAACAAATGTTTCTGTTGCTGGTCAAGTTGATCATGCAAGGTGAAAAACGGGAAACATCGACAAAAACTTGCAACGATACAATGTTGCACGACAAGTTGAGGGTTTTTGTATCTCGTATTTCACCGCCTTAAGGGAAAAAAGGGCCAACTGTGTGTCAGATTAGCGACAAGTTTTAGGCTGTTACTTTCCTACTGAGCGTGATATTTAAATTTCACATTCTTGGTTACTGTATCAGGAAGATAACTATTGTTGCTACAATTGTAGGCTGTTTTTATCTTGCTGAGGAAATTTTAAAGTTCATTGCCTCCATCTCCATACCGATGAAGAAGATTTCTTTGCAACTATTCTTCTTTAATTTTGTGGAAAATAGCAATATCTAACTGTTTCATGTTTGGCATCATGTATCGCAAAGCCTTCGAATGTAAGTCTTTGAAATGTTTCCTAACTGTTAAAGTGTGGCAAACTTATGATATATTATAAACTCAAGCTTGCATTAAATAAGCTTTTCTATCAACAGTTTTGTCTGTCTTAATGATACTTTTGGATATCAAAATAAGGCTGCCATACACCCATCTGCAGAGGGAGATTAGAATAAAGTCAGATGAATGCAGTCTTTAATAGTACCTCTCTCAAATGGCAATTATTATAAGAGGAGCATGAACTGTTTGAAAACTGTTAAGAAGCACCAAAAAAACTAGTGCCAGGTACTACACAGAAGGCAACAAAATGAGGAAGTAAAGTCAAACTTCCTTCATAACTACTTGGTGGGGCATATTATTTAAGAAGTAAGGTCTAAAAGATAAAAACAAAAGTTTCAGGAAGATTACGAAGAACAAAACGTACATGTAAATTATTAGTTAAATATGGACCAGTATTCACTTTGATAAATAATTCCTCTTGAGGTGATAAGTTATTAAGTGAGAGGCAAAATCCTCAACCTTAACGTAACTGAAAAGCACTGTACCTACTGTACTTGCTATAAAACATGCTATAACTCTGTATGAGTTAATTGAGTACAAACAGAAGGGTCGCGAAACTGTTCATAAAGGTAACCCTTAAAAACATGGAATCCAGAAATACAGAAATACTTAGGTTTATCCCATCGATATTACAACACACAAAAAATGCTAAAATGTGATGACTGCGGTGTGGCTCACACTGAAATAAACATCCATATTGCTTTGTAGTGGAGTTCCTGACAGATTTACAGTGCAATATTTATCCATGCTTCCTTAAAAAGTCCAGAATTGAGATGTAGGAATGTTTCCTTAAATGTTTGAACATAAAACAAGCAAAACATCTACAAAACGTCACAAATGCTTTCTGCTTACAGAAGTCCGCCATGTTTTTCTATGAAATCAGTATTTAGTCTCGCTCTGCCAAATTTCTCAAAAGGGGTGATCATAGAAACTTGGTTTCAGGCCTCGCTGCGTGGCCCCCTGATGAATACCATGCACATACATTACATAGTGTCAAATTAGCAAAACCTATATGAAATTTGGTTGATGGTCAACACCTTTGTAACTAGTCAATTGTTTTTTGAGCTGTTCTTTTTCCTTTTTTTCTATTAGATGCTCAACCTGTTCAGTACACTGAACCAACTTACTGGTGCCAGATTTCTTATTATGAGATGAACACAAGAGTTGGAGATATTTATCATGCAGCTCGGCCAAGTCTCACTGTTGATGGTTTTACAGATCCCTCTAGTTCTGACAGGTTCTGTCTTGGATTGTTGTCAAACATTAACCGAAACCCGCAAATAGAGATGACACGGAAACACATTGGAAAAGGAGTACGTCTGTACTATATTGGTGGCGAAGTGTTTGCTGAGTGCTTAAGTGACAGTAGTATATTTGTTCAAAGTCCCAACTGTAATCAAAGGTATGGCTGGCATCCAGCAACTGTTTGCAAGATTCCACCTGGATGCAACTTGAAGATCTTCAATAACCAAGAATTTGCTCAGCTATTATCACAGTCTGTAAATCAAGGCTTTGAGGCTGTGTATGCATTAACTCGCATGTGCACAATCAGAATGTCTTTTGTGAAAGGCTGGGGAGCTGAATATCGTAGACAAACTGTGACGAGTACACCATGTTGGATTGAGCTTCACCTTAACGGCCCTCTTCAGTGGCTTGATAAGGTACTTACGCAGATGGGATCGCCCTCAAATCCCTGCTCATCAATGTCATGATGCATGTTTATAACAGACTTAAAGAATTTATTGTGTGACTGTCCGCAATGCTGCAAAAGTAAGACAAAAGCTACTTTTATGTTCAAGACCATATAATAGGTTTGTATCAAGGGTCCAGTCATATTGCATACAACAAGTAAGATCCTTCTCAAAAAACTAATCTTCATGTACTAATAAATTATATTTTATACAATTATGAAAATCCAAGTATTACATATATGGTGTAAATGTGCCAGTGTTGTCTTAAAGAGAGGGTACATTTCTGAAATGTCATTATCAATTGCATGTAGCAAAAAAAAAGAAAAAAAAAAGGTTTATTGCGTTTTGCAGGAGAGTTAAACCATGGTACAACTTGGGTTACTTTGTTGCGGCAGATGCATTTGACTGATGTGTCAGGAACAAATTCCTTGTTTTAATTATTATTTTTTTTACTCATGTTTATCATAAGAAAAAATCACAAATATACATTAAGTATTTTAGGGCGACACAGCTGAAATTGTGGTGATTTTTAGCATTCAGGACTGGTATTGAAGTGTATATCGATACATGTACATGTACAATTTATAGAGTTATTTCCATGAAATTATGAAAGATAACTGAAATCCACAATTGCATCAGCAAACACAAAAAAATTGGACCAGTACAGTAGTCATGTCGTAGTAATCCAAGGTAATGAGATCCTAACTTAGAATCAGTGAAGAGGTAACAAATTACCGTGACAAATGACCTTCCATTGACGAGGACGGGTGCAATTGTTGGTCTCTCAGTTTGCACCAGTCAAACAGAATTTCACTCATAAATCAGCTGTTGTTCTGTACATGTATTGAGGATTTAGTCATAATATTCACTGCTAAGAAAAAATACAGATTAGTTAACTTTGTAACAGGTACCGTTTCTATTAATGTTGGTGGGTACATGTAAATGCTTACCAGGGTAGATTTTTACTTTGTCACTTGAAGTGACTGAGGCTTAAACACCATTTTTACGCGAAATCCAAGCTCAATTTGGTCCTTGCTGTATGCTACATGTCTCTATCTGTCTGCTTGTTTTGTGATAAAAACAATAGACGTACATATATTCCAGCCACTAGCTAGCTCGACAAGTTGAGGGTTTTTAGGTGCAGGTTTATTAGTCCTTATTTTTTTACATTTACAGTGAAATGTGTCTTTCCTGTTTGCCACACGTCAAAGCTTGTTTTATTTTATTGTTGCCGATTGTTGCTTCTCTTGACTTCTAAACTCGACTCCACTGGTGAATACTAGTGTGGGACAGAAAACTGAACTTTTTAATATTTTGAAAATTGAATCTATATAGCATTTGGGTAGTGATGAAAACAGCTGCACTCATCGTTACAGGAGTTCAAAAGTGTTCTCTTCCCGTATGAAGTATCGAGTTTCCATGAACCTGTTTCAAACTGTCAACCTCGAAATTGTATTCCATAAACATTTCACCTGGTGTTAATACACTTTTTCGTTTGGAGAGATAACACTTTTTCTTTTTTAGAGATAACCTTGCAAATGTTGGATACTTATTAACTAGTACTTCACCCCACCTTCCTCTCCAATACATTAAGCTGTCTTCACCGCTACCTAGTTAGCCATCTTTATCCACTTAGAAAAAGAAATATTCAAACGTGATTGTGAGATACGTAGAAATATTCCATTTCATAAGAGTGTGGCACTTGACAAATTATAGAAGCTAACAAGAAGTAGTGACGTTTTGTCTCCTCAAAAGGTCTGATTCATCAAAGTTGTTAGTAAATACCTTGTGGTCCTTCAATTTTAAAATTCTTTACAGCCTGTGATGTAATACATCAAACGCTTGTCAGCATGAGACATTTCGGTGTAGTTGGAAGAATTTAATACAAGACCAAAGGCGTTCTTGGTTTTGTGATGAGTGATGTTATTCTCATCACCTCTGCTTGACTTGCATTGACTTTCTGAGGGGACACGAGTTACTGGTCACTCAAGGCTGAAAGGTTTGAAATCTTAACAGAAAACATAAGCGTAACCCATTTTACTTGGTATTGCTGACTTTTGACTTTGTGGCATGTTTTTTTTTTAAAATAGCTCCAGGTTTTGTTTTCCCTTTGAACCCGAGATTGAGGTCAGTCTTGAAAAATTAAATTTTTATGGCTCAGATTGTACATTAGAGGCTTTTTGAAAAAGTAGGGTGATGGTCTGTAATTAGAACTCTTAATCGATTGTAGTAGATTGGATTCCATGACTGTAAATAGTAAAAAATACAGAGTTAATGTAATAGACTGATAAAGTAATGGCTAAAATAGATCTCATTTTAGAAAGAATTGTACACCATTTTTATGTTCTGCTTCCAGTGCAAATTTTATTTTGCTATGTACAGCCATTGAGGCCGCCTTTTTGTCTCTGTTGGGTACGTTACATCAGCTAGTAAACATGATGGATGGTCATATTTTACCTTTATAAATAATGTCTTTTCTTAGGTTGTGCGAACTCTATTCTTACCCCCAGACTGTTCACAATAATGCCACGGGTCGGGGGGGCTGCAGTCCCCCCCCCCCCCCCCCTTCCTCAGTTAAAGAAAGTTTTGACATTTTTTGGGAAAAAACGTTGATGATTCGGGTAAAAGTACTCGGGAAAAAACATTCTAAACGGTTGTGAAGGCCAGGCTTGTAGGCTACTTTCTGTAACGTTTGCCTCGTCAAAACGGAGCGGAAGTCAAATGAGGAGGATTAGGATCCAGGAATTCTGTTTTCGAAAAGGCCTACATCGTTCAAATTCAACGAGAAAGGTATTGCTATCAACAAAACACTAACAAAAGAATCAAAGCAAACGAAGACTTCTGTTTTTGTGGTGGCTCTGAAAAGAGCCGTTTTAAAATTTTCTAAAACTTTTCGTGCAAAGGAGAATGTCTTTAAAAATAGGTTTCTGATTTTACTGGGCTGTCGATCCAGATCACAGGCTATGCAAGGCTTCAAAATAACTATTTTTGGTATGATAATAGTTTTATTAGAGGTGAGAACTGTCAACGTCTCTGTTTTTTCTGCGATTTGAGTGCCCTGACTTTGGGCATTGGGAAACATTGGTCACTGCGCCCCCCACCCCTTCACTTCGCCAAGTCCGAGGTTGCCTGTCTGTTCACAGCCCTCTGCAATCTCGTTCCCAGAGCCTTCGAGATCTTTTCTCGTATTCCGATCCGCTTGCAATCAACCATATTCTGTACCGCATATAAGCGGATTTAATTAACATCAAATTACCGCATGCAAGAGGCAAATCAGCGTGGAATAGACCCTATGCAGAAATGGCTGCCTTCATATTATTCTTTTCTTCGTATTTAAATTAGCCGCACTAACGTCGTTTTTGAGGCAAAAATTGTAAACAATATTTTATCCCGAACGAGGTTAGTGAGGCTATTTTGAATACGAACAAAGAATAATTTAAAGTGGTACTATGACGAAAATTGCATCTTTCCTATTGAAGCCATTTTAAAACAAAAACACGTAGTCTGCATGAGAAGAAAAATGCCGTTTACTATCTATTTTCGTTCCAGAGATTTTAAAATAAGGTTTTTAAAATATGCAAATTAGCGAAATGATGACGTTATATACTCAACCAAAATATGATCAAATATATACATGTATGATGAAAACAGATATCTCAGCCAATTTGTAACAGAATTGCTTGATTCTTTGCAGTAAGGTTCTACTAAAGGTGCTACACTATAAGCTTAAAGGTTTTGGTGCCATGGCATACTGGGTTCCAGACCTCCACTAACCCCTATATTAAAGGCATTTCTGGCCACCTTCAGCGTTCTATTTCCATATTTTACGATAACTGCAGAAATTCACGCGCGCTCATTGGCTAATTTTTATTGTCCATATGCGGACGTACACATGAATTTCAAATTCATGCGACGCGTCAGCGAGCGAGAGCCGGCAATTCGACAATTTGTTATCGTAAAAAACAAATTGATGTCAGTTTTTAATGCGTCTGTCCTGTTATTGATAATGAATTTCGTCATAACATTGTCAAAGTAGTCTGCGGATCCACTCGGCTATCGCCTCGTGGATCCACAGCTACTTTGACAATGTGATGACGAAATTCATGATCAATAACAGGACAGACGCATAAAAAACTGACGTCAATTTGTTAATTTGCAAATGGTGCCTCGTGTGCATGATCCAGCAGGCATATAAATATGTTAGCTCCAGTTTGGTCCTGTTTAGTGTTTTTCGAGCTGAAAATCACTAACCTATTGAAATCAAGTGGGTGGGGGCTGGAACAGAGTAAGTTGCCATGGGAACAGAATTTATATAGCGGCAGGTGTGTTTCCTATAAGCCTGCGAACGCAGACGTATTTCCGGCTGTCGGTTGTCTCCACCGAAACTTAATTAACGTCTGCGAACTCGAGCCGCGAGAACGATTTCCATGACGTCAGCTCTTGAAAACCAATCACATTTCACCTTGCATATCTGAAGAGATAACACCCAGAAATCGTGCGTGGAGCTCTCGCAAACGCGTGTTAAAGAATTGCAGAGGATCAGGAAAGTGAGCGAAGTTTTCGGGTTTGATAGCCTCGGTAAGCATCAAGAGGAAGCCTTGCGGTTTGTTTTTGAATCGAAGAGCGATGTTTTTGTAAATCATTCGGCTGAGACAAGTCCCAACCAGGGAATTTGTTGGAAATTCCCTGGTTGGGACTTGTCTCACTTTGCCAAATTTGGGATTTTCATTGGGTATTCTTTAAATACCCTAAAATATCCAAAAATGGGAATCCGTTATTTTTTCCTGTGTAATGGAGGTGCACTCTTCTAAGAAACTACAATAGCCTTGAAAGGATTCGGATTTGAGACCTGCCTAACCGTCCGTGATAAACATGATGAACGATTATCTGGAAGGTCACCACAGGCTAATAAACATAATATCACGGTAATAGAGAATCGAAGGCCACTGATCCGACCGATTCAATAGTTGCAACATAAATGAACCAATAAACTAAACAAAAATTGCCACAGAGCTAGCAAACACAACGGCTTAAAGATTCTACTTATAGGCTCCTCTGAGAAAATAAATTATTCCGTTGAGCAGATCGAAGGGCGTAATTCACTAAGGCCCCGTCCGCACTAATCCGTTTTCAAACGAAAACAGAGTTGTTTTGCTCCGTTTTCAAAAAGATTCGCGTCCACACTTATCGTTTTCGTATCGTTTTCGCCGTCCACACTACAACGCCGTATCCGTTTTGAAAACGCGTTTATACCTTCAGTGCGCATGCTCAGATGAACTCGACGCATGCGCATTTCAATATATCGGTCCGCGAAATTGGCGCCATTTTGGAAATTCACGGTCGAGTGGTCTGGCGCCCGGTCGTGTCTATTTTGATGACGTCACCGTTTTCAGATAGCATCGTTTTCTCCGTCCACACTAGAAAACAGCGTTTTCAAAAAGCATCTTTTTCAAATTGCTCCACTCTGGAGAGCGTTTTCGAATGGCTCCGTTTTCGATGATCGTTTTTGGCGTTGTAGTGTGGACGATAGCCGTATCCGGAGCAAAACAGCTCCGTTTTCGTTTGAAAACGGATTAGTGTGGACGGGGCCTAAGAGGCTAACGTCTGCGGGCCTCCATGTTACTTTATACAAATGTAGCACAATAGACAATCAACAAATTTGCTGAGAGGAATATACCGAGAACCACCTTTCATACGAAAGGTAAATCTCTCTAAGAGTAAGACATCATTGTTAGAGGTCTAGAGCTAAACTCAAGTCACCGATTTGTCACATCACGCGCGAAAGTGTCGTGTTTTAATTAAGCTTGTCCACTCATTGTTAGCGGAGCTCGAAGGGCTGCGAAGCGGAGCCCCATAACCATATAGGAAAAAGAAACCCATGTATGGATTTTCTCATGGTTATCATGGGCAGCGGGATTGCTCGTGGGTGCGTACGCACGACGACGACGACGACGACCGTGGAGTCGCGTAACATGGCGGCCATACTCCAAATAATAGGTTGACAGCCGGTTGACAGAGACATACAGTCTTGGTTTACCGTGTACTTCTTTGATATTGGACATGCCTCTTATGATCAATTGACACTTGTCAAAACAAGGTATCTGCTGACCAGTATCACGTGACCATATCGCGGGCTTAAGTCTACAACTCATCGAGGTCGGGTGTTTTTTTTGAAGTTGACCACTGACCAAAAGCTGGTTTTTCGATTGGATCGCGGGCTCATGTCAGGTGAACTTGTTGAAAACAGGGCAGGATTGTTCGGAAGCCGATTAGCGCTAGCCCAGGATTAAAATTTATTCGAGTTATAACTTTTTCTTAAATACAAATGTTTTTTGCTGCTTTGTTTTGTATATATGGTGATTATAAAACTTACAATCAAACTAAGTGAAGCGTACCCCTCGAGATTGCACAAATGAACAGATTTTTTGAAACTTGAACCCGCTAGTCGTTTCAAGAATGCAATAATGAATTGATTATTCGAATATTGAACTCGCTCGCTCGATCCAAGAATACGGCTAACGGGTTCCGCTTTCGAAAAATCAATTCACTATTGCATTCTAGAAAAGACTAGTAGGTTTGAAACCTACTAGTCGCAACGGTGAATTGATTTTTCGAAAACGGAACCCCATTAGCCGTATTCTTGGATCGAGCGAACGAGTTCAATATTCGAATAATCAATTCATTATTGCATTCTTGAAACGACTAGCGGGTTCAAGTTTCAAATAATCAGTTCATTCATGCAATCTTAGGGGTACGCTTCACTTAGTTTGACTGTAAAACAGAAGGTCAAACGAAAAACAGAAAACCTCACCGCAAAACTCAAAGCAACTGATTCCACCTCTTTATCAACCGTAAACGGACAGATCAACTTCGGTTGAACGCAGAATCAGTGAGTGAATTGCCACTGTACTTTTTCCAAACACCTTTTATATCTTTTCTTCACTGGAAAATTTTGCCTTGCAAAGAAAACAAACCTCGGAAGTTAAAATCTTCTTCGGTGTTTCGATGGCGCTCATGACTCATTGCGAACAAACTTATCACCGGTTCCCGCGGCGTCGCGCGTGTATACGAGTACCATATTTTATCGGTGAATTTTAATGGCCAACAACAAAACAAAAGTCTTGACGTCCCGGAAATCAATCTCTGACTCGAGTTCGCAGACGTTATTTTCGGCGGAACCAGTGACAGCCGGAAATACGTCTGCGTTTGCAGGCTAGTTTCCTTTAGAACTATTAGCCTGCCAAGTTTCAATGATCTGAGCTGCAAATTGGCCAAGATACGCTGTAGCTCTATTTATGTACTCGAGGTAACATTGGTAATAACATTGGTAATAATATCAAGGGGTAAAAATTTGATCATAGTATCACTTAAAAGGCAGCCATTTTTGCATAGGGTCCATATTATTAATGAAAGTCGTGGTCCTTATTTATAGTCAAGAATCTAGGGCGCTTTCCATTCGACCAATACCCTGGGTTCCAGAGGATATTTTTTTCTGATCGATATTTCGCGGCGAAGCCGCGTTAACGAGGCGCAAAGCGCCGAGGAGAAAAAAATAACCTCTGGTCACAGGAGCACGCAACCTCATTTCCATGCGAGAAATCAGTTCAGAAATTGAACTGGGTCACCGATTGGATGCTCCCATGTCCGTTGTTCGATGTAGCCAATCAGGGCCATTGTTATATTGTTAATTCCCTGCGGACATGGGAGTATCCAATCGGTGACCCAGTTCAATTTCTGAACTGATTTCTCGCATGGAAATGAGGTTGCGTGCTCCTGTGACCAGAGGTTATTTTTTTCTCCTCGGCGCTTTGCGCCTCGTTAACGCGGCTTCGCCGCGAAATATCGATCAGAAAAAAATATCCTCTGGAACCCAGGGTATTCGAACAAATATTCCGTTTTGAAATTCCGGGTATTCCATGCGACAAATGGAACAGTATTTTCCGGTTCCTTGGAATAATCCGTCTCAGCTCAATGGTCATCAGGTTTCAAGTTTGGCGCGAAAATACGAAATCAAAAGGAGGACTCTTTTACCTTTGTTTTAAACGAGTAATACTTGCTTTCAGGTTGCTCGATCGACGACGCTGAAGTTGAAATAAACGATGTATTAGGTGAGGGTGACAATAAAACATGTAGCGACTACATTTAGGGCTCGATACCTTTTTATTTTTCTGACGAGTTCAAGGGTCGATTTCGAATGACGAGCGAGCGAGCAGTTTATATGCTCACATTTCACGTAGCTCACAGGTATTTTCGCAATACTCACTAAAGCTTGTTGAGGCATATCCACTGCAATGCTGTTCAATTAAGGTATCTCGGTAGTTTGTCAGATAGAGCAATAATATTATGTTTAGAAGCTTGGGTATCACCCATGTTGAATTCGATTTCCAAGCTCGGAGAAACTAGGCCCGAGCAGGAATGGTCGAATGGAACGGAATTTTCCGGTTATTCCGATTTTCCGGAAAAGAGGGTGCACTCAAAACATATTCCTAAATTTTTGAAAACTTTTCCCGGAATTTTTACCGTTCCATTCAGTTTCGGACCGGAAATCTCGGAATTTTTGGTCGAATGGACAGCGCCCCTAGCCAATTGCCACTTCAGTTCCTTGTGTCAAGGCCTCGCCGACTCAGAACCACTTCGGACGAGAACGTTCACGAGAAATTTGATAAACTGATCAAAATAAGAATGTTAGCAAACTTCCAACGAGAAAAACGTATAGGCGGTGGTACGTTTGGAGAAGTTTATAAAGCCAAGTGGGAGGATCGATTGGTAGCAGAGAAGGTACTTCACGAGCACCTTTTTAAATGTCACCACCGGGATAGATATGTTGCAAAATTTTTCGCAGAGTGCAAGATTCTTGCAGGACTCCAACACAAGAACGTTGTTGAACTTTTGGAATTCGTCATTTTTCATTCTCGGCCTCCAGTGCTTATTACTGAACTCTTGGATCGCGACTTACGAAAGTATATTACTTCATCGCATCCTGGGAAGATTCCGTTTCCAGAGGTAGTCTCGATAATGTCAGATGTAGCCGAAGGGCTTGCTTATCTTCACGAACGTAATCCACCTATAATGCATCGAGATTTAGCCAGTAAAAAAATTCTCCTGACGAAGGAAAAGCAAGCTAAGATTGCTGATCTTGGTCTTGCTAAAGTGTTTCCACTCAGCGGAAGAATGCACGCGTCTCCGCAACCAGGAACACTAGTCTATGCCGCGCCCGAAACGTTTTCTCAAGATTATCGGGTCGAATATGATGTCAAGATTGATATTTTTTCCTTTGGAGTTGTTTTGATGGAGGTTATCAATGGCAGTCCTCCAGTTGTGGAACCAGAATCGCCCATCACAAAGGGTTTGTATTCTTGGAATCTCTCGTTTTGAAAGAGCTCAGTTAATTTTTGATAATAAGATATATATTAGTAAGATATATATTCTTTCTGCAAGTAATAGACGTAATAGACCGCATTTTCTAAGAGTTTACCGGCGCAAAATCCTACGCAAGATGTTGGGAGAACACAAGAAAAGCTTGTAAATCAGTTCGAACCGATCGAGAAACGTACTGTATATAAAGAGCTGATAAAATTCGGTTAGGTCGGCTTTCTTCATTAATTTCAAGCGGCGCCGGACCCTAGTCAGCCTCCGCCATTTTCGATGACATCGAAATTATTGATTTAGCATGGTGAGGCGAATTCTTATTGTTTTACTGCAAGCTGTATTCCTGAATGTATGTTTAATTATCTTGATTAGTTTCGCAGTGCGTTTCCTTCGTTTCGACAGGCTCCGAATAAAATATAATAGCCAAATTCTCGCATATAAACAAAAACAAAGGTGTGGCTGACTAGGGCCCTTTAAGCGTAACTGATCTGACTTACCATTGAAATTGTTATTTCGAGTGTTATAAGAACTTACTGAGTTCTGCGAGAAAATGTTATATACTGCCCAGCATTTTTGCAGCAAGATTCAAGTTTAATTTTACAAATTGAAAGAAGGTCGGACTGTGTTGGTTAAAAATGTCCTGCTGCTTTCATCGATAAATTAGTCATTTATAAACCACACGGTTGAACAAAATCACGACGGCAACTTTAGAGAAGTCTGTCGATTTTTTACTTAATCTGAGGTCAGCTGTTATTATTCAGCATTACCGATTTTAGCTACTTTAAATAGAATTTGTTTCGAAAAGTATCACTCTCGCTTTCTGCCGGCGGACCATTTATTGGCATGCACAAATAGTAATTTTAATTAAAATAAGTCCGTAAAAAGTGGCCTTCGAAATACTTCATCTATTTAACAAGAAAAAAAAATCCCTTTGTGAGGGTCATTTCCAATTGTATCGTAGACGTAGAGCCTGGAAAAGGAACACAAGTTCCCTTTTATTGTGTAATCATTAAGCTTCAGATATTTGCATAATAAGTCGTGTTTCAGTTTCCTGAACTTCACAGATGAGTTGGACCTTTGATCTCGCCGCGCTCTGGTTTCTATGGGCGCTTACCATTCAACCAAAAATTCCGGGGCGAGTTTGGGCAAGTGGTACAGTCCTTTTCCATTGTGGAAGGCGATAATTGTTGGCTTGGAATTTTTCAATGACTTCTAGGTTTAAATCACAAATATAGAAGCAAACAGAACAGTGATAAGTGGACATCGTGACTTTTTATAGATCACAACAGCGGCGGATCTTATACAAACCACAACGGCAGCAAAAATGTCGCAAAACGTACAATGGTTCTGCACCCGTTATAAATCTTTGTACATTTCCCAGCCAACCTATGCAAAACAAACAAGTACACCACAGAGGTCAATTTATTTTTATAAAACGCTTCCCTCACGAATTATATTAGCTAGTATCTATTGGCATATAAGTAGAAAGGTTCTTAAAGGCTGGTTTCCATATGATCGCAGACGATCGCAGACGATCGCAGACGATCGCGGATCGCAAATCGTAGATCGCAGGCGATCGCAAAGAGAGTTGTTTCCATATAATCGCAGGCGATCGCCAACGATCGCAGAGCCGACTTTTTCCTGCATTTCGGTCAGCGGAATTGCCAAATTACAGGCGCCGACAGGCTATGCTGGCGGGAATCGCATCCAAACAACATGGCGGACGCCGAGGAGGAATTTTTGCTGCAAGCAAATTTATTTCTCCTCTTAGCCCTTAAGCGACGTCATCGTCAGCTTCAAAACCGTCGAAAACATCGGTTTTGGGTTCTCTGGCACTGCATCTCGCCCCGATCCAGAAGGTATCGTTTTCAATCGCTTTAGATAGCGACGATACGCAGTTCTTTATCGAATGTGCGTCGCCGTCATCCTTGCAGGAGATAGGGAGTTTAAGAAGCTACTACGGCGACGCCGAAGACAACGTAGACTAAAAAATGAATTTATATTTTGCCTACGAATCTCGGAATACTCTTAAGTAATTAACTTTGTTTATCATTGTCAAAGCTATCGCGAAACTGAATCTAGGCAGGAGTACCCAACGGAGCCGCTCGACAAAATACCCGCTCTACAGGGCAGAATAGCGCTGGCTGGGAAATTAAACATTGGCCACATGCGCTTGCTAGAAAACTATATAAACACCACGCTGGCTGGGAATTTATGTTGTAACACTGGCTCTAGCTAGATAAAAAAATGTCTAGTTTGTAGAGTTTGTTTTTCTCCTGGTAACCGTAAGAGAAACAATATCTTTGTTCTACGACTCATTTCGAAACGCGATCTCCCGCCAACAGCTTTGAAATCGCTCTTATTTGTTGTCAGTGCAGTTATTGACTGGGGTGTGTCAAATAAAGCAAGGCATATGTCATGCTGCGAATTCCTGTCAAATACTGACCACAACACATATTTGAGCGCTCAGCACCGCTGACAGCCTCATATACATGTATATTCGTTTGCCTGAACGTCTTGTTTGCCCGGTTTCGCTTTTCGTATTACATACATCTTATGGTAGCATGGAAGAAACTTCCTGTTTGTTTGGTTCAAGTTTTAAGTTTTAGCAGCTACTGGCCACTGATCGATCCGTATCTGTGAAGTCAGCCAAAAGGTAAGCGAAATGTTACGTTTGTTGTCTGATCTAGTCAGTTTAGGAAACATCACTTATGCACAGTGCCGTAAACCTCAGGAAAATGTTTTTTTTCAAGACAATTCTCTGCTGATAGAAGACGCATAGTCTCTTCGTTGAATAATGTACAACGTAAGAGGAGCATATTAAGGTCTTTCTTTCCTGTACTCTCTGTAATTGCGCGCGCTGGAATTTTCCGTTGCAGCTATTTGTCAACGTTGTTTGTAATATTTTGCACACGTCTCATTTTGGCCTAAGGTTTTGTTTCATGGAGGACAAGAAGCTAAAAAAAATGGTTATGCAATTCGTTGTTTAAGGACGTTCGCGCCCAAAAACTTCCCACGCACAGAATTTTTTTAAACTTTGTCTGCAGGTAGAAAATGATAAGTTTAGATAAAAAACGTAAAAAAAATCGGGGGTCACCGAACTCGTTTTGAAGATAAGGCGTATCACAGACCATAGCATTTCTAGGATTTCCAGTCATTCGAGGCGATTTTGCCCAGATTCATTACTATCGGCATAAAGTTAATTTAAAGAATCATATCTAAGTTATGTGTGTTTAACACAGCATATATAGGCTTATTTGATAGATCCTTGCTACATATGTCATTAAATCAGCTAGAATTAGCCTTAAAAAATACAACTTTTAAGTTACGCACACCTGTATCCACGTACCAATTCGACCCTATTTGAATAGTATATGAGAAATAATTAAAACTTCCCACGTACAGATTTTTTTTGTTTTTTAATATAATGGAAAGAATCAGAAAAGGAAGTGATCTGCCGAAAAAAAAATTGGGGGTCACCGAGCATCCAACAAAAATATTCGCACACAAAGTTAACGTAAAGGTCATCAGCTCTATATTTTGTTGAGTTTTCGACTCCGTGCGCGCGCTTAAAAATGACGTGGCACGCTCGCGACCAATGAATAGCGTGCGCACTAGAGATGCGCAGTAGCAATGGGCGCGAACGTCCT
>JAHPZR010007998.1:12500-23808 GCA_019787425.1 Platygyra sinensis | reverse complement strand
TAAGGGTAAACAGTCGACAAGTTTCAACCATACTATTTTTAATGTCCTTGATGTCCAAGATAATCATAAGATTCTCTATTTTGAGAATTTAAATCTCAATGGCAATGTTATTGATGGTTTAGGTGATCCAGTCCATCTGGATAGTGCTACGAATAAAAAATATGTTGACACTGAAAATGCTAAGCAGGACATTGGTATTGCTGATAAAGCCGATAAATCATACGTTGATGGAGAAATAGCAAAAGTCCACATAGATACTACACCGTTACTTCCGAGAGATGGTAGTAGAAGTATGTTTGGTGATCTCAATATAGGAAATCAAAATATTCTGTCGGTTGAAAATCTCACTGATTATAAGGATACTGATGATCTTAATTATAGACACAAAGATTTGCATAGTGTTGTTAACAAACATTATCTCAATGAAAATTTTCTTAAAACTAAGGGATATAATTTTGATTTGAATCAAAAAGTAATCAAAAACAGTGCACCTTATGATGACGGATCTTATGATGATAACACTTTGGTCAGTAAAGCTTACGTTGACTTCCAAATAGGTAAAATTCCCCCAACTGATACTTCAGACTTACTAAAATTAGATGGTTCACGTAAGATGACTGGTGATCTAGATATTAATAATAATAGAATTAATAGCTGTGGTAGATTAACAATGAATAATGACACCGTTAGCCCAATTGAAATGTATGGTAGTAAAATTTTAAACTGTGGTGGTTTAAAGCTGATTTCCAGTCCGTACTGCGCACTCTCAAGAGTTTGTTTACGTTTTTTGTTTTGTTTCATGTAAGACGTCACGAAATGTGAACATTTCGCAACTACTTACATGAAGTAAATTCGAAGTTTAAAAACAACCGCCATTATGGATGCGAAGCGGTCAAAGCTAAATGCTTTGTTCGTTCTCATATCACTTGATGAAACAACTTTGCAGCTGTAAAACTCAATGAAACTGTTGGAAAAATAATTTGAAAGGCCTCAAAGATAAGGTATGTGGTTTTTAACGAATAACATCGATTCACATTCCATTGAGTGAGCCGTTATAAAGTTTATAAACATGAGGGTACTGAGACTGCGCAGTACGGACTGGAAATCATCTTTAACTATGAATAATGATCTTAACAGTCCAATTAGTATGAATAATAATAGAATTGATGATTTACCAAATCCTACGGGAGGTCAACAACCTGTTACACTCGTTTTTGGTGATAATCGTTATCTAAAGCTTGATGGAAGTAAAAGTATGACTGGTGATATAAATTTAGCAAATAGTCATAAAATAATCAATTCAGCAAATCCATCAAGCGACACAGATTTGGTAACCAAAAGGTATATGGAAACACATGTAAGCCAGTCTCATGTCACCAGTTCCAATAGATCAAATGCTTTCCAGTATGTGATAAATAATCCATCCCATCTGATTGAAGAAGATGACATTGAAATCAAAAATTCCATTGATTTACAATCAAGTCATTTTTCAATTAATAAAAAAGTCATTATCCTTTATCTTATATTTGATAGTAGTCATGGTTATTACAGTTCAAGACTCTCCATCAATCTATATGTACTTCCTAATGGTAGTTATACAGCGGCTTTCGAGCTCTTATGGCGACATGTTGGTGTTGATCCTAATACTGTGTCCCTCAATGGAATCAGCACTGTTGAGACAATTCATGATCTGTCAAATAAATCATTTGATGATTATTCAAAATTAATAATGCAATTCAGTAAATCTACTGACACCTCTCCCAATCATTTGTACATTGACATTGTGATTAAAATGAAAAGTGGAAAAAGATATCCAAAAAAATTGGTAACATACATGGTGTGTTACGGTGTCAAAGGGCTTCAGATGTTCCATCAAGCGTTTATGATGCTCTTTGGGGTGTTGATAATGGTGTTGTAACTTTCAACGAAACAATCAATATTGGAAACAATAAGATAACAGGGCTGGCTAATGGAACCACAAATAGTGATGCGGTTAACAAATCACAATTGGACTCGTTAAAACGTCATTATTATTTTACAAGTGATTTGAAACATGATAATGAAAAGTATGTTAGATTTCCACCAGGGATAAATAAATATCCTTATTAATCAATAGCTGATAATACCAAATTTAGGATAACGCTGTCAGGTGACTATCACATGATCTATTTTGACAATTACAAGAATGTTGGCCAATTTCAAATTTACGATCTGACCAGTGGAAATTATCTCCTTGTTTTACGAGTTGTACATTCATCATATTTCATACCGATAACAATTAATGCAGTTTTTAAAATAACCATAGATGCTAATGTTGGCTACTCTGATGTAAATTTTCGGTTCAATCAGGAGACTGCTATTTTTGATGGAAATAATTCTACATTTTTTATTGAATACCTGGGTTCATAATCTGTAATATATCAATATATATATGATAAGTGAAATTATTGATTATGTTAACTGTTTCTTCAAAGAAACCAAACAACAGCATCCACATGTTGATGATGTTACACTAAAGTCTGCTTTAGTATATCAATATCTATACACCAAAAATTGCAAGGCATATATGACAATAGATGAAGCTCTAGAAGAAAACAATGGCGAGATTGGTTTAATCGGTCCTGGAAATGGATGCATAACACGTTTTCTTGAAAGAATATTTAAACGATCAAACATATTACACTCGCATAGCATTCTACATGATGCTTTCGGTCGATTCTATAGCCGCTATTTATCAGACCGGGGGTATACATATGCCATACCTAGTAACCTAACACCAACATTCATAAAAAGATCCCCATTGTGTGGTCAGATTTCCGGATTATTATATTGTGTATCCAACAAAATCATAGTATAAACAATATATATATGAAAGAACATGGAAAAAGCATATACACATTGAATGGTATTATTCATAATAAAGGACCAATGAAAAGCATATTCAACTGGAATCATATTTCAGACAAACTGACAGAAGAACAGATTGAAGAATTAAAATCTTACTACCGCACATATCATAAAAAGTGTTTTGCCTACAAACTAGCAGTAAAATGTCTAAAAAAATGGAAATTATTGGGGAATTCATTATCCATCATATTTGCATCTGGAGGTTTTGCTTCTAGTATAGCAACCGGTGGCATTAGTTTGATCACTATCAGTACAGCAGCACTTTTAATTCAGGGTTGAATGAAACATAAAAACCTTGATCTTAAGATCCAAAATTGTACATATGCTTACCAAAGCTATCAACATTTGCTAAATGAAATAAAAGATATGATGAGAAGTGGAAATTTCAATTCATCTCATATTTACAACACAATGAAGAACATTGATGATTATGTGACAGACAACAGTCCTATTGTTGATAAGTATTTGATAAAATACGATGAAAAATTCACACATTAATCATCGACTGAATTTCATTACCTATCAATGATTGAACCTTTTCCCAATATTGTTTATAATATTTTAATGTCCTCTTCGACTTCGTTACATTGACACATTTGTAAGGAAGCCCGAGCATCTCAAATAGTTGCTTGATGATGTATTTAATACTTATCATCCTTTTTCGCCCATAATTAACTTTATGAAGAACACTATCAATCTTAATGAATACTTTATAGATCCACTTTCTTTGGTAGTAATTCAAATGGATATTATTCTCACAGGAGATACTGTCTAAAACATTTTCAATATGGTATTTCCGACAATATATTGATTTTCGTCTTATCTTATACATTTTTTCATATAAGTCAAAGTACTCCGTGACATAATCATAACCATGAACTAAACCACAATTCACACATGTATTCATACCATTCACAGTTTCCATATCCTGTTCACTACAGCATGACTCAACCACTTTATCAACTTCCACCAATAGTCGATCACAAAAAGGACAATTACACTCTCCCATACTCTTCAAATCATCATGAATATAATATATAAAATATAATATATTTTTATTTCAAATCCTATTCGTAATTTTGTCTTGAACAACTTTCGGGAGACAGATTTTACTACGTTCAAAAGAAGAATGATCAAAATCACAACAATGCATGAATGAATACCTATGCTCAGCACAAACCTTGCCACCACATCTGCATTGAAAGGAATATGACCATATTTTTTATTGCAAAGATCACATCTGTTTCTTTTGAAGATTTGTTTTATTGATTCCATTATACTATTATGGTATAAAAAAATGTCTAATATTATACTGATATGAAAACGAAAAATCATATAAAACCTGCAATTTGCCTTCATGAGATTTTGAAAAACAAATCTGAAATGTTAAAAGGTATGACAAGCAAATGTTGTGATAAAAACAAACAATCCGTAGTATGGTTAAGAAAACAAAGAGACAGTTTGATTGGTGCAGTTGAAGATGATATTAAAAAGCTGAAAAAGAGGACAGACAAAATCAAAGAAGAGACGGATGAAATAACCAAAATTTTGAAACAATTAGTTGAATTAAACGATGAAATATATGATATTGAATACAGTATCGAAGATGATGAAGATGATACTGAAGATGATGAAGATGATTAATTTTTTATCTCATAGTGTCCATATGCGTAACTTGTCTTTCCATCAGCATTTGATTCCCAGTCTTGACAATCCCAAGGGGTATACCAGCAATTGTCAGTGATGGCCATCGCGAGGGGTAAGACTACCATGGATGTGAAATGCTAGACCCCGTAAACCCCATGAACATAGCCTTCCCGTGTTTGGTTCATAAATTTGATTCCCAATATTTGAATCCTATATTTTGAATCCTATATTTGAATCCCAAGTATAGAATTCTATTTTTTGATTTTAAATTATGACTTTCCGTATTGGTTTTCTGCGCTGGTTTCGAGATTTGAATTTCCAAAGCAGATTTCGAGATTTGAATTTCGAGATTTGAATTTCAGCGTAGATAAAAAATTTGAAAACATATAGATTTTTTTCCAAAAAGTGCACCACGGTACAATCTAAGTCCAGGTCCCCACTAACTTGCCTCAGGTGAGACATAGAATACATAAAAAACCAACATAGACAAATCGTAACAACAATTAGCGATCAGAAAACTTTAAAAATTTATCCTTATTTAAGTTAGATCTATTAATTTAAAACTGATTCACTTTCTTACAATCCATGAATTGGCCTATTAGCTACAGGCAGGCCGTTCCATAAATCCAGAATGCGATTAAAAATGAGAGTTTCAAGACATCAGTTCTAAAATGACCCTTGGCAAGCATGGCTTCTGTATTTCTCATATCGTACTTAAATTATTTGAAGCTAACATACGATAGGAAGTCAAAATTCAATTTGCCCTTTAAGACAGTTAAAAAAGAACCAAATCTAAAACCTCTCTTGTAAACTCGAAAGGCAAAATACCTAATTTAGCTAAGCGTTCTGATAAGTTAAATCACATTTCAAGATAAATTTGGTGGCACGTCTTTGAACACGTTCAAGGGCTTTGATTTTTGAGTTATTTTTTTGTAAAAAAAATACCTCTTAGTCGGCGCGTCGAGTATGTTATGGACGGGTCAACGAATCAGTGAGTCAGTGAGTGAGTCAGTGAGTGAGAGATGTATGTATGTCACACCAATCAGATCGGATCTACTATAAACAGCCAATCAAATTTCTTGTTTTAAAGGTAAATGATATATGAAAAGATTTGATCCCGATACAGTTCAGAACGGCCATATTTATTCTTCTATAAAAGAGGAGAAAGTATTCATTTATTGGGTTTACTTCGGCATTTTCTGTGGGTTAGGCTGAGGATTTTATGTGCCTTGAGGTTTGAAACAGTGCTTGAGCTAGTTGTATGCAAATGAGTGAGATGTTTTTTTTTATTTTTAGTTACAAAGGTGACTTGATATTTTTGTTTTTCACAAGGAGTAAATTCAATTAGACGTCACGCATCGTTGCTTCTAGTTCTTAGGAAATGTTTTAGAGGAGACGGGACTATTTTGATTTAATTTTGAAAGAGTTCCAACGTTTACAATAGGTACAGGAAACGATTATTTTGTTCTTATTGCATGCAAATATAGAGAGATATTTTTATTTTTTAGTTACAAAGCTAAGGGTAATTTGACACTTTTGTTTTTCACAAGGGAGTAAATTCAATTAGAGCTGATACATCGTCATTACTTGTTCCCACGAGATGCTTGCTATTTTTAGTTACAAATGGTAACTTGACACTTTGTTTTTCATATGGGAGCAAATCGTTCCCACGAGATGCTTGCTACTTTTAGTTACAAACGGTAATTTGACACTTTTGTTTTTCATTTGAGAGCAAATCGTTCGCACAAGATGTTTGCTATTTTTAGTTATAAATGGTAACTTGACACTTTTGTTTTTCATATCGGAGTAAATTAAATTAAACTTTCAACGTGTCAGAACGGTTTTTTCTCTTTCTTTCTATTTTCGATGAAGAAGTGTTGTGTAAAAAGGGTAAACTTACGACTCATATAAAATGCGTAAAGGTCTCTTAACTTGAGTATTTTGAGCAAAAATTCCTCTTGGGGGTTGGAAGGGCTATGTGATCGATGAGTGAGGGAGTTATGCATGTGCGCGTGTCACACCAATCACGGTGTGGGTATCAAAGAACGAATCAAATTGCCTGTTAGAAAATAAGATGGTACCTACATTAATCTGGAGACATGTCGGATTATTGTACGTTGTTCAGTCAAACATTTGATGGCTTACTATTTAGCCATCTTACCATTACTTACTTACCATGTAACATGGTATGTACATCATAAATTCCCAGTTTCTTTCTTGCTGTACATCGCAACCAAAAAACCTTAACTAAATCATTACTGTAAACAGTTCTACGAATGCTCCTTTCACAAAAAAATAGGTAGTCGAGGACTACATGTAGCTACTTCTGTAGGAAGGAAATAAAAAAAAAAGAGAGAGAAAGAAAGGAAACTGCAATGGAAAGCAACTTATTGTTTGGTCTGTTGACCAATTAAAAAATTATAGGCCTCTGAGAGGACATGAGGTTACTGGTGGGAAATACCGAAGTGCAAAACGAATGAAAGTATACCAGCAGAGTTCTCCATGTTTCGTAGTATTTCCATAGCTGTCTTAATTAGGGAACAGGTAAGACAACCATGAAAAAGCCAGGAAATACAAAAGACAAGATAAGACACCTCTGCTAGCACAGTAATGAAAGTAGGAAAAAAAACACTGAAATGTTGTTGAACAAAATGTTTTCGCCATATAGCTAGCGAATGAGTTTGACATCAATGATCCAAAACCACAAGATGAAAGCCAACAATTTTACTTTAAACACGTAGTCCAATAGGGCTTGCCTTTGGTAATAACAATTTAAAATAATCTATGGGTATAGATCTATCTGCTAACAGGAAATGGAAGTGTATTTTTCCTAGATAGAGCTCTTCAGTTTCAACATGGCAAATATGCATCCCTTTAACTTGAAATATAATTGAACATTTGCCACAATATTACTTAGCCAAACAACTTGATCTTTTATGAAAACTAACTTAACAAAACTACTTGATCATTTATGGAAACTAACCTATAAACATAACAACTTGAATCCTCTATGGAAACTAACTTAATTAACATATTAACTTGATCCTTCATGAAAACTAACTTAACCAAACAACGTGATTCTCTTGGAATCTTGTGAGGATATGGTACAAAATTTGTTCAAAATTGACTTTACAGGAAGACATACTGATACACAAGAAATGATCTTACTTCAAGGCTTTATCGCGCGACAAAATGTCCAACGGAAGCCGAGAAATTCAATATGCAAAAATGAATTAATTGACTTCGGAGGGCATTAAACGAAACCAAGTACAACAGAATTTCCTTTCTTGTACTATTACGGCTGATATTTGAGAAAACAACGGAAAATAAAAGCGAAGAACTCGTGTAAAAATCAATCTAAAAACAAGAAATCAAATTATTTCTTCCCTGTACGAAGGAATTCTATTATTTAATACGGCCAAAGAGGGATGAAAGTTGTGAATCAAAAAGACGAAACAAGCAATTATTTAGGGATCAATCGTATCTTAACTGTGTTATTAGTGCCCATTTATTTCTTTTCTCGTTTGTCTTGTAGTAGCTGAATAAAGACTCCAAAATATATTTGAATAAAGCGAATAAAAAAAATAAACAACCGCCTGATGGTCGCCGTGAAATCCAGCGTGGAAGGTACTGTTCACTTTTAAAACCTAAAATTCCCAAACACAGGGGACCAAATGAAAGAAATCAGAAGAAAAGTTCAATAACAATAATTTTTCATTCAAGCTAGGGCGAAGAAACCTAGTTAAAAGCAAACAAATATTTTAAAATTTTGCCGACATGCTTCACTGCATGCATGTGCAAATTTATTCTTCACGCTAAAACAAGAGCCTGAGTTCTTGCTGAATTGCTGTTATTTTAAAGCTCGTATAAGAGTTCGCCAGATGATGTACGTGGACCAATTCGAGGTGTTTCGCTGCCCAAATCGCTCCATCATGGCGAAGTCAAACATCTCGCTTCAGCGTTGGTTTTTCTGGTGGAAATTCTGAGCAGACCATCAAACAACTTAGAGAAGTCTTTTCTAGAAAACACCGTGCACATTGCTTGAAAGCTGTGCCTGGTTACTGGTGCAAAATAGCAAAACATTGTAAACAAATCCTCTCACCTGTAATCGCCAACTGTTCAATGACTCCATGCACACTGCTCCACATGGAAAGAAAGCAACGTCAATGGAACGTTTCACTCGATAAGTAGTCGATTGTTCACGAGCACGGACGAAAATGGATCGGGTAACATCGAGATTGGCCTCCGCTATCGTCGGCGTGGGAAGCGTTTCGTCGAGTTTGGGATCGTATAAAACCGATAATCCGAGATAAATCGATAAATGTTCCCAACACAATCCGAAGATTGGACCACTCACGGACTTACACACTCGATAACATAGTAGCTATTTCTCTTCTACGAAGGAGACAGAGTCAACAAAGTGTTTTGGTCTCAATCAGTGGTGCATGTTCTGTAGATAATATCAAACATGTTATTTGCTTTACTTATAATTAAGTCAATGTTATCGTTCCATGGTAAACTTGAAGAAAGATGAACGCCAAGATCTTTCTCAATTGAAACAACTGCAACCTGTGACCCATTTAGATTACATGATTTGTGCATAAAATTGTTTTTCTTTGTCATGACAAGGTGCTTACACTTACCATCGTTAAATTTCATGAAAAGCTCAGATGACCAACCAATTAAACTTAATGGGCCGATTATTTAAACAAAGTTTAGACAACGTTTATGAAAGTCATGCTCTAACTCATGTTTAAACCACGAGTACCGATTATTTAAACGTTGTTTTACCATCGCAGTGTTTAGACAGTGTCTAATCACCGACTAAGGAACAATAGTAAGTTAGACCTGGTCAAAGGTAGGTTTAAATGCGGTTTAACGATATTTTCATGGTTAGCCATTATGAAAAAGTTGGACCTCTGACAGACAGACAGTTAAAAAACTATTGCAATGGATGTAATATACACGTTCGACAAAGTCGGCACCTTAGGGAGAGATTTAATCCATAAGAGCAATACGGCGACGAGGACTTTCGATTGCTTTTTCACCTGAGAAAGGACTCGGTAAGTGACCTCATAAAAATTTTGGACAGAGATCTTCAAAAAAAAAAAATGCAAGAGAGTTACTGGCGGTTTAATTGGTGATTTTGTATTTGCTGCATCACAGTCATTCACAAGGTTTCAAGGGCTATTGCGAAACAAAAAGGATTTTTCCTGTCACTCCTAAAAAACCTGGCTGATACCAAGAGAAAGTTTATCGATGTTGCACACTTCTCTACACTTCACTTTTCACTTTTTATGACGTTGTCCACTTTTCACGACTATGTAAGTCATGGTCTTTCTTTTTCGACTGGAGTTTCAGCCACCTCCAGCATCCTTGAAGCTGACTGAGGTCGCGGTTGATACTGTTAGGTTTCCGGGAGTTAAATAAGTTAAAATTTCCACTCATGCCTTCGCCTTTTTCCTCAACTTTTTCCTTTCATAGATAGGCTTTGCTTTCCACTTCAAGAAAGTCTCTACCCAATTCGGCCAATAAAAGTTTTCTTTGCTCGATCGCTGAAATTTGTCTGACTTGTTTTGGAAACCATGTTGCAGAGAAAAAAACCACTATCTGGAAATTGGCATACGAAATAACTCCAAGACAATACATTTCTTTGTGAGACATGGTTTAGCCATTGACTCGAAAAAACACGGTTCAGTCGCGTTTCAATAATGAATTTTAAACATCGTTTAGCCGTTGTTTAACGAGACAACGTGTAAACCCCAGCTCAGGCCTAAACAATGGTTAACATAGACTTCGTTTAAATAATCGGCCCAATAAGTCTCTTTGTAGTTGAACTGCGTCAGCACCATTATCAATAAGTCGACAACACTTCATATCATCAGCATAGGGTTAGACAGTAGTCCTGGCATCTGTTACACTTAGGGCACTGTTTATAAATACTATAAACAGCAGCAGTCCCAGGATAGACCCCTGAGACACACCGGATGAAATAGGTAGCAATGAAGATGCCTGACCATCAATAACAGTCATATTCAAGCGATCTGTCAAATAGCTTTCAAACCAAGGTAGCAAATTCCCTCTTCTTCCAGCGCCATACAGTTCCCTTAATAGGCAGTTAAATGATGGAATCTATTTGTTAAAAACTTGATAAGTCTCTTTGTAGTTGAACTGAGTTAGCATCATTATCAATAACTCAATAACACTTCATATCATCCGCATAGAGCTGGACAGTAGTCGTGGCATCTGTTACACTTGGGACACTGTTTATATATATTATAAACAGCAATGGTCCCAGGATAGACCCCTGTGACAGACCGGATGAAATAGGTAGCAAAGATGCCTGAACATCAGTAACAGTCATATGCAAGGATCTGTGCAATAGCTTTCAAACCAAGATAGCAAATTCCCTCTTATATCAACGCCATAAAGTTCCCTCAATAGGCAATTAAATGAAACTGAATCAAATGCTTTACTGTAATCTAGAAATACTAGTATTGTGTTAGCTATTGTAGTCAACTCGAGGCTTGCCGAAAGAAGTATAGGTTTCGAAGTCTACATTGTTAAATAAAAGCTGTCACTTTCACCCATAGTTGCTTCTTAAGTTTATTGGTAAAATATCATGTCGGCTCCGTTGATCTCTTTGTCATTAAATGCACAGATAACGTCTAAATAACGTAAGCACGAATAAATTTTTATCTTCAGAAAGCATCAGCGACAAATCAGAGGTGATGAAAGGTGAAATTACTGCAAG
>JAHPZR010007998.1:5000-10000 GCA_019787425.1 Platygyra sinensis | reverse complement strand
AGGTTCAAATATTAATTTTTTACTTTCATGTTTTGGAAATCTTTTCTGCAAAATGTTGTAATTTGAGCATATAGTTGTGTTATCATGCATTTCTCGACTGCCAGGTTTAGGCTGTAATATGTTGATAGTAAAGTTCAATAAAAAAGATACCTTTGTTTCAGTATTATATACAGCTTTTTGTTTGTTGCCGTCTGTTTTGCCTATGTGCAAATGTTATTTACCTAGTGTGGTGTTTGGGGAGATAAATAACCCACTAGACACCATGCAAAGCAACTAACATAGTTTAATTCTCTACTTGCACAAATCCCATAATACACCTCTTTTACCCCCCAAAAATTTGCATAGGCATTACTTTAGATTACTCTTGGGACATGTTCATGTCCAAGGAGAAATTGCAAACAATGAGAATGCAAAATTTTTTTTTGGGGGGGGTGGGGGGGGGGGGGGGTAAAAGGGGTGCTTTATGGTATTGTGCAAGTAGTGAATGGCCAATACTGAAATACACTCTTCTTGGCCCAAGCACATGGTAAAACCACTTGACGCAAGAGAACCAGTCAACATACATAACACCTATCTCATTTTAGTAACAAGGCCTGTTTGTGCAGAATTACTGAATGATTATAAACAATTATTAGAATGAGGTTTTTGTGATATCTAGACTGATCAAGGTCGAGGTAAGGGTTGTCAGCCAAAGCCGAATGTTGAGGCTGATAACCCTTACTCAACCAAGATTATTCTGGATATCACAAAAACCGAATCGAATAATTGTTTTATTATACATGAAACGAAAGAAAATGGAAGTCGTGTTTTTGCTTCTTCAATGACATGATTACCTGTGACCTTGAGTGTCCTTGACATGATTAATTATTGTATAATCTCCAGTTATGATGTCATGGACACTGATTTCCAAAATTTACTGTATGCTCTCGGCCAATCAGAAAAGAGTTAGAGATTCGATGTACAATAATTCATGTTGTTAGTATTAACTAGCAATAACTTAATTAGCCTCAGGCCCTCTGAACTGACTCCAGATCAGTTGTTTGTTGACATCAGCTCCCATCTGATCGTTTCTCATTTGCTCATTCTAGTTGTTTGATTTAACCTCCCTCTCTCCCTCCCCCCTTCCCCCTGATTGGGTCCCTGCTTGAGTCCCCAGACTCCCTCTCTTGTTTATAAAGATGCCCAAACTGATACACTGGCTCTTGGTCTTGTGTTGAGATGCTCCGGAAGGGACATCGGGATAATTTTCTGCAAGGACAACCCAGTTTTTCAAAGAAAAGATAACTGATCCCTAAATAAAAGTCAGTTCAAGGGTTTATTTTTTCAGATACTGTGTACATCTTAAAACCTTTTATCCTTGTTATGGTAAGTATGGATTTATGGACTTGGAAATTTCTCAGCAAATTTTTATTTGATACCCTATTCTCTCCAAGGACAGACCAGCATTTTCATTTAAAATAGAAGTGACCATTTTAGGACTTTGGTGTGGTATGGCTGCCTAGTCTCAATTTATCTCATTTTTTAGCGACTGAAAGATGTACAATTTCAGTGTACTGATAATTGGATGCATGTTGTGATACACTGATAACCAACCATTCCTTGTGACAAATCATAATACCCTCATCATTGGGAAAATGTCTTCAGCTCATAAATATCAAGGATGGCACTTTTGGGATACCTGCATGTCCTAGCCAGAGTGCTTTCTAAGTTTGTTCATCAAATTAAACCTTGTCTTTCTCACATAATTTGTCAACTATATATATGAAATAGGAAATTTTGTGTACATCTGCAAAAACAATATTCATTGTCACAAAAGTAGAAATCATTCGTAACAGTTAAATGTAAGGACAGGGTTCTCAATTAATTAATGAGCTATTTTAAATCTGATGACCTAGGTTACAGGTATTTTTGCTGAGTACTCCAAATTATACCAGTACGACTGAAAGGGTGCACAGACCACTTTTCGGTAGTACAGTAAGGCACTGCATTATGATCTCGGGCTATGGTACATATACGACATGTCTTGACACAGTATACAAAAACTCCGACAAGTTCCGAGTAAATAAACTATATCTCTTCAGTTCCCTGTAAACGAATTAAGTACAATTTTCGAGCCATAAGCAAAAGTGTAAACAATAACACGTGGCCAGGAGAAAATCGCATTCAAGCTTTCGTTTGCTCATATTATAGGCTGAGAAGCGTAAACCTGCATTTCTCAGGAAGCACAATCATTTGCGTATCGATAAACGTTAAAAAGTGGCAGGATATATCGAGGAAATAGCTGCATATATCCATCTGCGTGTGTAGGATTGTCCGATCGATCACGCGTGGACTCGTCTTCACTCTGGGACTCGATCGTAAAAACACTCACGTTTTTATAGTCTTCGCCGATCATCAAGTGTTGGTAAGGTAATCCGAACAATTTTGTAGCAGAATAACATTCAACGTTCAGCATTAACATCGAAATGAAGAAAGAAATTCCGATTTTAACGGATCTTCGGTCGCCTCCCCAGTGGTCCGAACAGCACGAGAGATCGTGTCAACTGAAGCATATTGTAATATTGACCCATAATGGAGTTCGGCGCGTGGCCAACCTCGGGCGCTTTCCATTCGGCCAAAAATTCCGAGATTTCCGGTCCGAAACTGAATGGAACGGTAAAAATTCCGGGAAAAGTTTTCGAAAATTTAGGAATATGTTTTGAGTGCACCCTCTTTTCCGGAAAATCGGAATAACCGGAAAATTCCGTTCCATTCGACCATTCCTGCTCGGGCCTAGTTTCTCCGAGCCTGGAAATCGAATTCAACATGGCTGATGCATAAGCTACTAAACATAATATTAGTGCTCTACCTGACAAACGACTGAAATATCTTAGTTCAACATCATTGCAGTGGATATGCCTCGACACGCTTTAGTGAGTACTGCGAAAATACCTGTGGGCTACGTGAAATGTGAGCATAACTGCCGTGAACAGCTCGTTCGTCATTCGAAATCGACTCTTGAACTCGTCAGGAAAATAAAAAGGTATCGTACCCTAACTCTAGTCGCGGACTCCTTTTAAATTCTTACGATAAAAGTTATAATGTCACCGTCACCTAATACATGGTTTATTTCAACTTCAGCGTCGTCGATCGAGCAACCAGAAAGCAAGTAAACAAAGGTAAAACAGTCCTCCGTTTGATTTCGTATGTTCGCGCGAAACTTGGAACTTTGATGACCATTGACCTGGGACGGGTTAGTCCAAGGAACCGGAAAATACTGTTCCATTCGTCGCATGGAATACCCGGAATTTCAAACCGGAAAATTTTGTCGAATGGAAAGCGCCCCTCATCTGTCTAGGATGTAAATTATGACCACGAAAACAATTCGACTCGACGAACGCATTTCGTCTACCTCGTTTTATATGGTGCGATTTTTTCCACATTGTTCCATTTGTTCCATGCTTTCTTCCTGTCAAGTTTTCTTCCCAGTATTACTGCGATAAACTGTCCTTTCAGCTACCGCAAAATGTAGCGTGGATCGATGAATAACGCGCGAGTTTAGCACGAGTACAGGCATAAATGGGGCAAGATTGGCTCATCATATCTCTTTGCGAGAATGGTGACCTATCTTTTTTATTTATTTTTCCAAACAGTGCTTTGTTGGGAACATTCAGAGAAAGTTTAAAAAAATTCATCGGTAAATTCTATTTCTGAGGAATCACCTTAAGAAGATGATAATGACTTAGAAGTAATGATATCGTCCTTGGGTTGCAAGAAGGACGGAATCAAAGGTTTCCTGAATACATATAAAGCAAAACTGCGCTATGAAACACTGAAAACAAGTTTAAAATGGACTTTCTCTTTTACAGTAGGGAAATATCGTTAGTTCAAACAGATGTATGCATGTTAAAGTTAGCCTTCTCTTCTAAAGGAATTGTTTTAGTATTATGTATACAAATATTTCAGCTGACTTAAGCGTTCTCAACAGATCCACAACAACAATTATTTGGACAGCACAATAGAGTTTTGGAGAGCGCTTATATCCAAAGTGACTATTTTTCATGGACATGATCTTCATGTCGTTCACCTCTTTATCATTATGCAGCATTATAGAAATTAGCCTTATTGCTGCCATTAAGAGAAGTTTTCTCACTTCGCGCTTTCCGTTCGGAACTGCTCGTTTTAATTCTCGATCAAATTTGGGTCGCGAAGCAGCGTTAATCAGTTTCGCGAAGCTGATAACCATTCAGCAAATTTGTTTATTTATTTATTTATTCAAATTCAATTACACAGATAATCAAAACAGGAACAAAAACAAGGAATTAAATATATTGCAGGTATAAAAAGTGAGATATCTGAGTAATTAGGCCAGTTTATACAGTATTCCAGATTCCTTATTTTAAATAAAGTGCCTGAGATGAGATATAGAATACATCAAGAACCAACATAGACAAATCGTAACAACAATTAGCGATCAGAACTTTAAAAATTTATCCTTATTTAAGTTAGATCTATTATTTTAAAACTGATTCACTTTCTTACGATCCATCAATTGGCCTATTAGCTACAGGCAGGCCGTTTCATAAATCCAGAATGCGATTAAAAATGAGAATTTTAAGACATCAGTTCTAAAACGAGCCTTGGCAAGCATGGCTTCTGTATTTCTCATATCGTACTTAAATTATTTGAAGCTAACATACGATAGGAAGTCAAAATTCAATTTGCCCTTTAAGACAGTTAAAAAAGAAACAAATCTAAAACCTCTCCTCTAAACTCGAGAGGCAAAATACCTAATTTAGCTAAGCATTCTGGATAAGTTAAATCACATTTCAAGATAAATTTGGTGGCACGTCTTTGAACACGTTCAAGGGCTTTGAAGAAGGTTTTTGGTCTCAATCAGTGGTGCATGTTCTGTATTTAATATCAAACATGTTATTTGCTTTACTTATAATTAAGTCATTATTATTGTTCCATGGTAAACTTGAAGAAAGATGAACGCCAAGATCTTTGTCAATTGAAAC
>JAHPZR010007996.1:15000-20305 GCA_019787425.1 Platygyra sinensis | reverse complement strand
TTAATACCTAAATTGATATTATTTTAGCATGTACACATATCAACTACATCTTAGCGTGGTCTCGTTCTTAAGACAAAGAGTTTTCTCTACATATACACTTTTGATCTATTATTTATATATACCTGCCATTTTGCCTGAAATTTTCTCTCCGTATTTTGTTTGAAGCTATGTATTTCTCAGTTCGATATTCTAATGTCAACTATCTCTTTAAAACATCAAAATTGGGACTTTTGGTGAATGTCGACTTGACCAGATATGCAATTTTGCAAGGATTATGAAATAATTCAGTAGATCACTTTTCCCTAACTTCCCAATGAACACGTCTCGTTGCGAGAGCTCCTCGTGCTCATTTGAGAGTGCAAACCGAAAGTCTTAAATTTTTTTTAAGAAGAAATTTGTGAACGGACATTCATAAAATAAATGAAGGACCGTTTCTGAATCAACATCACAAAATGTACAGGTGTCCTTTGGCCAATCACACATTAGTGTAGATAATGTCATCTAAAAATTTAAATTGAAAACTTCTAATGAAGAATTGCAAGGCTGATAGTACGTGAAAGACGCTTGAAGACACCAAACATGCCGACAAGAACCGATAAACGGCAGGATCGCAACAGTTGACAGCTGTTTAGTGTAAGATTCTTTGAAAACTATTGTACTTAGGTTTTTAAATCAATAAAAATATATGTCTTTCAGGTTTTAATTGTTGTCCAGTTCCAGCTATGATGTAATAAGAGATCACTGAATGAAGCTGTGTCTTCTGCACTAATGTCCTGACCACGTAGATAAATGATCCCATTTTTCTAAATTTCGTACCTTCACTGGTACGCTTCCAGGTTATCAGGCCCTTCTGGTCTTGCCAGGGTTACCATGGTTTCTTCGGCTAAGTTACGACTCACGAGAAAAAAGAACCCGGCTGAATCAAACTCGCCTAGTGTGCCACCTCAATTGACCGAATACAATGGCATCCCGCTATAACGAAGACCCCGTTATAACGAACAACATATGAAAGCCCGGCTGCATTACAGTAAAATATGGGGAAACAAACCCCGCTATAACGAATTGATTTTGACGGTCCCAACGCACAATTTACACCGCTATAACGAATATTTTGTCCTGTCGCTCGCAGTCAGTAAAAACGACATGATGATACAAATGGTTGATAAGCCAAGCACGACTGCTGTTGGTCAAGATACGGAAACTTTGACCTTCAAAGCTTTGCTTTATTTAAATGTAGCTGTTCACGCTTAAGTCCGTAGACTGTTTTGCGTGGTGTATATCTCATTGTTCAGCTTGGTTACCCCGCTATAACGAATATTTTTGTTGTTAACCAGATAATTCGTTATATCGGGGTCCTCGCTAAAATGAAAACTTTTTTCGGTATCGTGACACTTCGTTATAGCGGGGTTGCACTGTAGTTTCAACTTGGTATAATTACAACAAATATTCTGTTGGTTGACATCCTTTAAATGAATAACTAAAACACATTGAGCGCCGAAAAAGTTCCATTATTTACCTTTCCTTCAATAACTTGTAAATCCTTTTGCCCATCTGTGAGCTTTTCGTCTTGCATTTGTTGTCATCACCAGGATATACAACGAGCACAAAGTGATGTGTATCAACATACGCTTGTATGAAAATTTCAACGTACCTATGACCAAATAATAAAAGAAAGTGCTTATTCGTTATGACTGAAAATACGTCCAACATTAAGTCGTCTAGGTTAATAAGAAACGTTATGCCCTGTTGAGTTGACAAATTGAGCTCTTGCGAGAAACACCAAAAAATTTAAAAATTCAATTGTATGGATTCGCCGAATTTGCTGAATTTTTATTTCGTCACTTTTAGTTTGTTGCGCCTTTTGCAAAAGGAAGTTTAGAAAGTTTCATAACATAGCTACATGCTAGCACGCTCTCTCATTGGCTAATATTTTATGAAAAAGAAATGGATGGTTTATAGAGATGGTTCAGGCTGACGTCATAGTTTGTGAATTTCGACTTTTCAGCGTTAAAAATGTCTCGCAATGTTATAAAAGCAATGGACAATGTAAAGCGCGTGCGTCCATCCCATTCGCGAAGCACTTGGATAGTTGGAAGAGCACTTAGGTAGCTAGAGATTCTCTCGGCTGCGCCTTGAGCATCTCTTCTGCTACCTTTGTGCTCTGCCAACTATCGGTGTGCATCCCGATTGTCCATTCCATAAATATAGATAACAAAGAAAATATTGGAAAAAAGAAGCAATTTGAAAAAAAATATTTATTCACAGTAAAACTATTTAAGGTGGCTCAAAACAGTTTCCAACACTTCCCAAGACGTAGATTTTGATGGATCATTATTACCACTCTTTATCAGGTTTTGCTACAATCATGGTATCAAAAAACTGCCCGATCATCGGTGAACACGTTGGTATTATTTTCGTGACACAATAAGTTACCATAGCAACACATGTCCTGCTAAAAACACCCTTAATTTTAGCTTTAAGCGCTTATATTTCAAAAACGGCACGGGGAAATTTTTTCTTATTATAGAATTTTGATAGGCAGAATGAAATGCAACTTTTGCCAAAGTTTCAAAAAATTCTGTATATGTGGTTCAGAGCCACCTTAAATTTTCGAAAATTTAAAGTGCCAAAAGTTGCATTTAATCTTGCTTATCAAAATTCTATAATTAGAAAAAAATTCACCTTGCCGTTTGAAATATAAGCGCTTAAAGCTAAAATTAAGGGTGTTTTTAGCAGGCCAAAGTGTTGCTATGGTAACTTATTGTGTCACGAAAATAATACCAACGTGTTCACCGATGATCGGGCAGTTTTTTGATACCATGATTGTAGCAAAAACTGATAAAGAGTGGCAATAATGACCCATCAAAATCTACGTCTCGGGAAGTGTTGGAAACTGTTTTGAGCCACCTTAAACTGTCTATAAGTACTATAAAATTTAATTAACAAATAAACATGTCTCATCTGTGCTCTCTTCTGTTGCAAAGCACGAACTGAAGGAGGAAGTAGAGCACGGAAGAAGTGTATAGGGAGAAACACTCGACTACGTCTCGTGTTTCTCCCTACTTCTTAAGTGTTCGACCGCTTCTTAGGTTAATATTGTCCATAGTTAGCATTTATAAATTGTCTCTAGTCATAATTAGTTTTAGCCATTTCTGATTGGTTGACAAAATGGCAAATTTGCTGTTAGTGACGTTAAATCAAACAGACAGAGCTCGGAGTGGTCATCCCAGACCACCGTTACTTTGTAAGGGGTTATTGCCCTCAAAACTTTGATCAACCCTGCTCCCCAGAAATCCGCGAAATACTTAGGAATGCCAATTTCTTGCTGCGCCGTCAGTGGGAGCTTTACTGCATCCAACATAACTACGTCATTTCAGTTAAAACGCCAAAATAATGTTGGGCGCACGAGACCAACTGAACCCACTTATGACTACAAATATGAGATTTAAACCCAGGCCACATATGTGAGAAGGGATTGCTCTCTCCACACCGCTTCCCAGGAAACAGCAAATAACTTACGAAATCAAATTTCTTGCTTCGTTGTCAAAATCTTTCTTGTAAGTGAAATTCTCCCTCCGTGGAAGCTTTCCTGCGTCCAGCAATAAGACATCGTTCCCTTTGGCATCTTGGGCGCCTGTAGAAGTTGAAATAAAATGTTTATAGAAAGACCTACAAACATTTCTGAAGCACTGTTTTTCAAACAAAAGTTGCTCCATTTCTTTGGTACACATATTATTGAGGTTCAGTTGTTATGGTTAAACGATCCACTAATTAAAGTAAGGAGAGTGTACGAACTTCACTAAATCTAAAGTTTTTCCTCCCATCATCTACCTGTACGTTTTTTTTTTGTTTTACTTACTTGTTATACCTTACCTATACGGAAAATGGCGTCCTTGTACGGATGTTCGTCTGTTTCGTCCGCAGAACTGACGTGATTTCTAATTGTGGTATCATTGGTTTCGTCAGCAAAACTTGCGTGATGGCTAGTGGTGCTGTCATTTGTTTCATCGGCATAATTCGCGTGATTTCTGGTGGTTTTATTGTCAGTCAGATCAGTTGATATCTTGCTGGTGTCTCTCGCCCAGGCTTGCTTGGTATTAGTGTTGCTCTCAACGGATTCAATATCAATGGTTTTGGCAGGATAGGAGTTACCTTTATAGTCTAAAAAAAAAGAGACAGACAATCAAACAGCCAAGTGAAAAACTGACCGAACATCGGACTGAAAAACAACATCGAGCCCAACAACTGATCAACTGCGGACCAACCAGAGTACAGTTAACCGATCAGGCAAGGACTGGCTTACTGACCGATCATCAGCCTAAACTAATAACCGACCCATGGATGAATCCTAGTGATTGATGCTACAGTGGTTGACCGCGTAGTGAATTGATTTACTGAGTAATTCTTAATATGTAATGACTAAATAGTTCTGAATATGTAATGTAATGCAGGACTTACAAATTGGGCCATTCATGTTGGCACAGCCATAGTGGGCGAGAGGTTTCTTGCCTTTAGATACTAGGAATGACAAAGAGAACAATAAACCCATGGCTTTCAAAAGAACTTGGCTGGTTACATGTTCACTCTTACTTTAATTGTCATAGAAGAGTAAACTTTGTATGTAATGAACTATTCTAACTAAAGGCTGGTTTTCACTAGCGCATAACAATAAGCTTAAGCCGACATACGCAGAAGCAATAAAGTGTTGATAATTACCACCTTTTATTAGGGAACATTCCAATAAAAGGCGCTAATTATCAACATCTAACTGCTCCTGCGTATGACGACTTATACGCTTATGCTTATGCGTTAGTGAAAACCAGCCTTAATATAATGCAAGGAAACGACTAACTGAGCGACCCGAGAGACCCAAGCGACCCGAGTGACCCGAGCAACCCGAGAGACCCGAACTACCCGAACGACCCGAACGACCGAACGACCGGCTGACTGACAGGTGACAAGGGTTGACCATCTGACCGACTGGATGTTAACAGGAGCCCATGATGTTGACTGGGCGATGAAGGGAGGAAATAATTTACTATTTCTGTACGTTCCATAATCATTTGCCTGTTTCGATAAATTGTACATTCGATTCTAATACATTGTTTAACAAAACACTTACTTAGTCCATCTGCATCGGGCAAAATAAAGGAACCACCTAAACCCAACAAGTCCAAGGCTCTTTGCAACTTGTCCTGTGAAAACAATAACCGTCATCTAATTAAGTTTCATAGTGATTACTTCAAATCTCTCTAACCCGATGTATTAAAGTTTTCCTCTTTATCACTCTCTGCCACAACACAGC
>JAHPZR010007996.1:0-2500 GCA_019787425.1 Platygyra sinensis | reverse complement strand
ATCTGGCTTCTCAAAATACGCATTTAGTATTTGGAGTTATCTAGAGTTTCAAAAACCATGAGGGTCAAGAAATGGGGACCTCACTGTAGATTTTACCACTCAGTTTAGACGAATTTTGAGTAGACGTAGAAGCAGCTGGAGGGAATATAACCTGCAGGTGTTGTCAATGTCATACCAATTTAACAGAAACGATTTCTTTCAATCCCATGGAACAGCGATGGACACGAAAATGGCCGTAGCATAACCATTTGCTAATATTTTCATGGCCAAAATAGAAAGCGCAATACTGAGACAACGTAACACAACATCCATATTTTGGAAAAGATTCATTGATGACATCATATCAATGTGGGACGCAAACAGAGACAAAATAGAAGAATTTCTCTTGGAGGCTAACAGCTTTCATCCTACAATCAAATTCACGGCTGAAATATCAGAAACAGAGACGATCTTCTTGGACACAATAGCGTACAAAGGGGACAGATTCCTCAAAGAATCTATACTTGATGTGCGAACATATTTCAAACCTACACAGACCTTTCAATACACGAACTTTCATTCGTGCCACCAACCAGGCGTCACGAAAGGCTTCATTAAAGGAAAAGCGTTAAGGCTTCTAAGAACAAATTCCTCCAAAAATATTTTTGAGGAAAACATTAGAAATTTTTCTACACACCTCAAGAATACATACATACATACTTTATTCGTCCCAAATGGGCTACCCAGAGGTTACCCAGAAACAACAGTAGAAAAACATCTCTCAGAAGTCTGAAAGAGAAACGTCTCTGACAAATAGAAACAGAACCGCAAGAAAGATTATTCTACCCTTTGTCACACAATACATTCGGGCTTTGCCTAATTTAAAAGAAATACTCATGGGGAAATGGCACTTGATACAGAACCAGCCACAGCTAAGAAATATCGTCAAGGAGCCACCCATACTATCATGTCGCAAAGGAAAATCCCTAAAAGACATCCTTGTCAAAGCTAAGCTGTAAATGAAGGCTAAACAATCTTTTTCTTGTGAACTGCAGGAGTCGTGAGGCCCATCAACACTTTTTAAACACTGCAAAAATCCTTTGCCATGCCCTGGTTACGGCTGCCCGATATTTTCTTCCTTCTTAAGAATTCTGCGCGATATTTTTTTTAACCAGAAGCACATGCTCGATATTTTTCGGGGGGGATTTGCACAACCCACCCATCAAAAATCAAATGGTCCACCCCTTAGTTGGATGTCACTTTAGGTGGCTCCCTATAGTTTTACCACTGCACGCGCGCTGATGACGAAAGCTCAAGTCATCTGCGCGCGCTCAAAGGAAAACATCATTGTTTTTCGATTTTTATGACGTCAACATGACCACTAAAAGCAAAACTGGCAGTAAAGTTTCCCGCGTTTCCTTCGGTGATTTTTTTTTTAAATTTGGCGGAGTTGTAACCACATACATTTCCTATAAAATACCTTATTTTTGGTAAAATCTGTCAGAGCTAATCTAACATATTTAGAAAAATGACAAATTACAGGTCTGTAGAACCTTGAATTTTTACCGATTCATAATGTTAGGCAATATAATTTCCATGATATGGCAAAGTATGAAAAAATTTCACCGAAGGAAAGTGTAGATATGAAGGAGTTTAGGCCAAAATGAGGAATATATCTGCCTGTCATTAGATGAGATGTTGCCACGGTAACGGCCTTAATCCAAAAATTGACAACCAAAAAATAAGCCTTATTTCAACAGTATCCATACTGGTTAATCTCTACAGGAACAACTTTAAGATAAATTAACTAAGTTTCTTTTACTCATTCGCGCTCTATAGCGAGTGTGTTCGTAAATACTCTAGGGAGTCACCTTAAATGCATATTGTAACGTTTGTATTTCAATGCGTCCACGACAATGCTCCAGATCTGTTCAAGGAACATTTTGTCAAATTATCGCAGAATTATCATACTAAAGTAATGGTCTTGACAGTTTACCTCAGGCGTGGGGCAATACCACCCAGACTCAAGCAACCTAGCTTAACAAATAGTTTATCATATTACGCATAAAAAAACACGGCTTATGACAATTTCCATCGAATCCCTTCATATGGCAAAATCGCGACCACCAAAGAACCAATTTACCTTAACGACTTCCTTACATCGACCTAAACGAGGGATAGCCAAGACGACGACGACATTCATTTTTTTTTACAGTATGAAAGGCTAGGGAAGTCTGTCATTTATATTGATTATTATTATCATTATTTTTTTCACAGTTAAAATTTTATTTACAAACATAACTTTCCATTATTACATTACCTCCTTACTGGATATGTTACATTCCTCACTTACAGTCTTTACTTACAATATATTTACAACCATATTTTTACCCATTGACTTATGCTGCAGTAGAGACATTCAAATTTGAAATTTTGTTTTCATCATATATTGAAAAATCTAAATCCTTTTCACTATTTTCTAGCTGTTTTAACCATACCCTACAGGTATTTTTTTTATTGT
>JAHPZR010007995.1:0-23410 GCA_019787425.1 Platygyra sinensis | reverse complement strand
AATTCAGAACTTCTATTTCCTATAACACTACAATACCAGGTTGATGCACCAAATCTCTGCAAAATCTAATTATAAAATGTGACTTTCTTGAAAAGTAATGAAAGAGTTGTGCCAGCCATCAAATAAAAGCTAGCTGTCAATGTCAATGCCAACTCTTACACTAGAAAAGTACTGCAACCTTTGGTAATTAAGGTAGCATCCCACCCCAAATGTGACCATTTTGGGGGAAAAATATTTTACGATAGCAAGATAGACCTTACTCCTATCTTTGTTGTAAAAAAGAAATTTCGAAAAAATATTGTTTCTACGGAAGTTATGGACAAAATAGTGTTCCTTCACTTATTGCCGTTTAATGGAATGTTGACAAGTCACTGTAACAATCTGTCAACACATCATTATTATCTTACATACCATCCTTGTTTCGACACAGCTATTTTGTCACGGCCAGACCACGCAACAATATTTTCGCGCTGTTGCCATGTCTTCAAGAAAAAAGCGAAAGCGATCGAGCTGCCCTTTTGTGCCAAGGAGAGCAGTAAAAAGAAAAAAAGAAATTGTTTCGAACATCGACAAGGATTGGGCTGACAAACTCGCCGCTAGCGACAAAGGGTCTTATTATACGCAGCACAAGTTCAAGGTTGTTGTGCCGGGCAATTGTGTGCGTAGCGGTAATTTTGTGGCTCTATTCATCAGTGCTGATCATATAGACCAGAAAGCAATTTGTATTGTTTCCTATCCAGTTTCTTACCATTCTTACCCAGCTGCTCGCATCTCGGGAAGCATTACTGCCTTGAGAGTTTCTGTTTCACTGAAGTCAGTGGTAGTTGCATGATTCCCTCCCTCACGCGTTCAGCTTCGCCTCTTACTCCTGGTGGTATTGTCCCGGTCACTTTTTTCCCCTTTTCGTTTCTTAAGGCATTTCTAACGTTGTTTTGGCCTATTCATATTACAAATTACTGGTCAGAATAATGAAAACTCCGGAAACTGGGATGAAACACTTCCCATTCTACAGTAACAACAATACCTTCGGAGCAAGCGACCAGCAGCGATGCCTGGTAGAACTGGAATGTAGAGTCAAATTCCCGCGCGGAACAGTATTTGACATCTTGTCTCATCAGCATTTGAGTGCCATTGTTATGCTAATTACTTTCACGCCTTGTTGTTTAATCCCACTCAACCGGAAGAATGTCTCTGAAACTGTTTTGCTCTTTTCTCGAAACTATATTTTCAAGAAATTGGGCCCACGTTTTAAGTTCGTGTGCAGTGAATTTTCAACCGTTTTAGCTCAAATATGGGGAGAATGTTCCCATATAATGTAGCTCAAAAACTGTGTCGGCATTTTGATTTTTCCCGTTCTTTCTAGAGTTATAGACAAATGAAGGAACAGGAGTGATATTTTTTCGAACCCCGAAGTTTAACGGGCGTAAAAAACAAACCAGGCAAGATATCAAAATTCGCCGACACGGTTTTTGAGACAAAGGTGTTAAGAACTTAGCGCAATGTCTGTCTCTTCCTTTTGATCACTTCCGACTGCACAGGAACTGAAATTGCAAGCCATGTACTTTGCAAAACGATATAAGTGAAAACTGTGTTTTTAAAATTGTATCTTCTTTTTATTAGGCTTCAGTGACCAGGGAGAGCCCGGTGACCCGGGAGAACTGGAATTTATACGAAAAAATGCAACTCTGGTGAGATGAAATTCTATCCTAGTTTTAAAGTGAAACATTGAATGAGTATTAAGGAGTTAAGGTAGCATCCAACCCCAAATAACCGCTTTGCGTTCGCTCCGTTTCAAGGCGAGACCTTAAATAAAAACCCTGACAAACTAATATTTTCTGTAAGCTTAATAAATGAAGATTACCATACCGTATTTATTGAAAGAAAAAAGATAAATGTCTGAAAAATATAGCGATTATTTTGCAAAAAGACATGGCTTGCAATATTCAGTTCCTGTGCAGTCGGAAGTGATCAAAAGGAAGAGACAGACATTGCGCTAAGTTCTTAACACCTTTGTCTCAAAAACCGTGTCGGCGAATTTTGATATCTGGCCTGGTTTGTTTTTTACGCCCGGTTAAACTTCGGGGTTCGAAAAAATATCACTCCTGTTCCTTCATTTGTCTATAACTCTAGAAAGAACGGGAAAAATCAAAAATGCCGACACAGTTTTTGAGCTACATTATATGGGAACATTCTCCCCATATTTGAGCTAAAACGGTTGAAAATTCACTGCACACGAACTTAAAACGTGGGCCCAATTTCTTGAAAATATAGTTTCGAGAAAAAGAGCAAAACAGTTTCAGAGACATTCTTCCGGTTGAGTGGGATTAAAACAACAAGGCGTGAAAGTAATTAGCATAACAATGGCACTCAAATGCTGATGAGACAAGATGTCAAATACTGTTCCGCGCGGGAATTTGACTCTACATTCCAGTTCTACCAGGCATCGCTGCTGGTCGCTTGCTCCGAAGGTATTGTTGTTACTGTAGAATGGGAAGTGTTTCATCCCAGTTTCCGGAGTTTTCATTATTCTGACCAGTAATTTGTAATATGAATAGGCCAAAACAACGTTAGAAATGCCTTAAGAAACGAAAAGGGGAAAAAAGTGACCGGGACAAATACCACCAGGAGTAAGAGGCGAAGCTGAACGCATGAGGGAGGGAATCATGCAACTACCACTGACTTCAGTGAAACAGAAACTCTCAAGGCAGTAATGCTTCCCGAGATGCGAGCAGCTGGGTAAGAATGGTAAGAAACTGGATAGGAAACAATACAAATTGCTTTCTGGTCTATATGATCAGCACTGATGAATAGAGCCACAAAATTACCGCTACGCACACAATTGCCCGGCACAACAACCTTGAACTTGTGCTGCGTATAATAAGACCCTTTGTCGCTAGCGGCGAGTTTGTCAGCTTAATCCTTGTCGATGTTGAAACAATTTCTTTTTTTCTTTTTACTGCTCTCCTTGGCACAAAAGGGCAGCTCGATCGTTTTCGCTTTTTTCTTGAAGACATGGCAACAGCGCGAAAATATTGTTGCGTGGTCTGGCCATGACAAAATAGCATGGCGAAACAAGGATGGTATGTAAGATAATAATGATGTGTTGACAGATTGTTACAGTGACTTGTCAACATTCCATTTAAACGGCAATAAGTGAAGGAAACACTATTTTGTCCATAACTTCCCGTAGAAACAATATTTTTTTGAAATTTCTTTTTTACAACAAAGATAGGAGTAAGGTCTATCTTGCTATCGTAAAATATTTTTCCCCCAAAATGGTCACATTTGGGGTGGGATGCTACCTTAATTACCAAAGGTTGCAGTACTTTTCTAGTGTAAGAGTTGGCATTGACATTGATAGCTAGCTTTTATTTGATGGCTGGCACAACTCTTTCATTACTTTTCAAGAAAGTCACATTTTATAATTAGATTTTGCAGAGATTTGGTGCATCAACCTGGTATTGTAGTGTTATAGGAAATAGAAGTTCTGAATTCGATACTGGGTGGTTACTTAAAAATTTCCTGTTTTCAATTTAGTGGAGAAAAATTCATTGATAGTTAAAAAAAACTTCAAAGTGTCATGAAAATGGCATACACCGTTTAGGAAAGGAACAAATGCGAAGGCAACCCATATTTAGCCACTAAGATGTCATCTTGCTGTAGGTAAAAATGTCTTAATTAACTCAGGGGATTTGAGTCACTAATGACCTGAGCCCATCTAAAACTGCATTCATGTGCAATTTATTTTGTGAAAACGGGCCACTCAATGGCAGCAAGGCTGGAGGTGACCTTGTTTTGATACAGACCTCACTGTTTTTGTCATGTAAATGCATCTAGTTTGCATCAGAACAACTCGATTTACACGACAAAAGCAGTGAGGTCTTAATCAAAATAAGGTGCCATTCAAAGGCCAGGTCACTGAGTGGTCAGCTGTAAAACGGTGTTTTATCTTCTCCTTCACTTCCCACCATTGAGTTCTCTATGCTACTTAACAAAATTATCTGACAACATCGTTTGTGTTTTAGTATGAAGGAAAAAAGGGTGAACAAGGACCTGATGTAAGTAATACTTGAATGTTAATTTTTATTGTCTATGCCTAGGGTTATAGGAAGCTTCCTGTTATATAAAGTGACATGTCAATGTTGGAAACTAAATTTTGACAGCACTTGCCCTTTGGGCGAGTCTCTCTTAAAATACACCCCCCCCCCCCCCAGAGTATTTTTTAGTCGCCCAGAAAAATGCCTCCCCTCATCCAAACAAAAAATCTCGGCAATCAGTCACAGACCATTTACCTCATTATCATGAAGTCATTGCTTGAGCTATCTTGTTCTGTCCCATTTACAAGATGCTAGTACCATGGACTGATTTCACCCTCATTTTTGTCACTCCTTTTCACTCTTTGTAAATGTTAGTTTTGAGACGCCCCTGCTTTTACGATATTTTCTGGTAATAGTCAATAGCTTTAGTTTCAATAGAACATGCTCAAATGTATTACGCATTTTCTTCACTTTTTATCTTTTTTTTCCTCTTTTGACAAATAATGTATTCAAAATCGACTTTTTTAATGCCTTCAATTAGTGATTTGTGTTTGTATGTCCTTAACACCACCTGCCTTAAGATTAGCTTGCTATCTGCAGGTGGTGTTCATTGAAAGTAATTTTTGGAAGACTTAGTAAACTTAAAACTTGAAACTTGAAGCATTGGTTAGGAATTTGCAGATTCATGCTTACTCAAAGCTAAGTTCGTGTTTAGGAAATGAAATAACACATCTAAAATGTAGTTTACATGTTTCAAGTAACGCCCTAGGCACAATCACGTATGCGCACGTTTAAAAGGCGACTCGTAACAACCGTACCAGTTAGTTATTCCACAAACGTTACAATCAGAGGATCAATCAGCTACAGGCTACCTTTTGACTACCATTGAGATATACTTTCTGCTATCATCTGTGCGAGTCGTCACCAAATTTGAACCTGTGTCTACACTACACTACGCTACTTCATTCTACTCACTGCACAGCAACTACGAACTTTGCTTCCAGTCTACTTCATCAGTTATTTTTGGAACTGTTTGCTACCATAACTAGCGGTCTGGGAATGATTGTGATGTCATTTCAGGACTCGAAGCTTTGCTAAAAGCAGATTTCTACGACATTTTCTTATTTTCTTAGAAACAGTGCACTTTTGTATCATTTTTAGCGAATTTATTAGCTCAGAATCAGAAAATGTCGGAGAAATCTGTTTTTCGCAAAGTTTCGAGTCCCGAAATGACGTCACAATCATTGCCAGTCTCCTGGTTTTGGTCTCGCGGTTTTGTACCCCACGGGAAGTGAAAAGGAAAATCGCTATCGAAATAATTAGTTGTTTTGCTATTCTTATTAGTACATTGTGAAGATTTCGTCTAGCAAATAAAAAAAATCTGTCATGTACACTTTAAACAGGTTCAATTCTTTTATCATGGTACCTGAATTAATCTTTTAAGCACCTGATTTTGAAAGAAAAGGTATTGATTACCTCAGGTGGCCAATCCTGAGACAAATGTGAATACAGAGAGGTATACTTCTGTTTACCTAAGAATATGTGAATAAATCAGATCTGTAATTGAAGGGGTGTGTGGAATAAGACGCCAAGTGACTTTTGATGTAATTTGCAATTCTCCTTATGTTTTGTAAGGGAATACGAGGCAATTTGCAAGGAGAATCTAGCACTTTATCAGAAGTCACCCCTTCAGTTATAAGGTTTTAGACTTTGCTATGGCGTTCTGGGTGCAAAAACATTTTGGGATCTTTGAGAAACGAACTCCTGGTGACTTTGATTATTTCTTGTATAATTCTCATTCATGCAGGGACCCCAGGGACCAAAAGGCCAGCGTGGTGAAGATGCCACTGGAAGAGGGTTGCCAGGACCCAAAGGAGAAAAAGGAGACATTGGTGAGCTAGGTGACAAGGGTTCAAGGGTAAGTTGTGATTGACGTAAGCCCTCAAATTGTGATACAATAATTATCCATGCAAACAAATACTGCAGAGAAGAAACTGCAACTTGCAGTCAAAGATGCTTCAACTTACCATGAATACAATACACAATTGTTGTAATGACCAATCATTCATGTCTGCAATATAGATGTTCAAGTTCTTTCCTGCTATGCACTGAGCCTTGTGCATGCCAGTGTTTTATTAAGCATGTGCAATTAACATTAAGCAAGACATTTCACACATTTCCAACAAAACCATTGAAACTCAGTAAAGGTGGTGTATATATTGAGTGAGTGGCTTTGATCAAACAGGAGAAAGCATCTACCTCTTCACCGATTTGCAGGGACTTTGAGCCAAACATGTTCTTGTTTGGCTGTTTCAGTTATTGAGCCCATATTATTGCTGCTTAAACAATAAAAGGGAATGTTCTGATCATTTGCCTGTGAATGATTTGCTTCCCAGGGAATTCCTGGATTGAAAGGAGATCTAGGAAATATTGGTGCACAGGTATGCTCAAAATATAGTCTGTGGTGACTTGTAAGGATATATAACGTAACAGATAGGCCCTGCTGTGTTATGTGATTCAAGGGACATGCTGGTTTTAAAGTCACATCAATTTGATATCTGACTTAATATCACTCCACATTTAAGGTGATTCCTCAGTATTGCATTTCATTACTGACTCAATTAAAATGGTGATTAGTTGAATAATTAACAACTATTCACCTCAGTGTCGGTGGCTAGCGGCTCGGTAAATACCCACAGCTAGCCACCTCCACTTCGGTGAATAGTTGTTAATTATTCAACTAATCACCATTTTAATTGAGTCAGTAATGAAAATTGATGTTTTAAATCTTAATGAACCTCTTTAAGTTAAGGGGGGTGAACCTTAACTACAAATCTGTCGCTAAGGAAATCTCAAAACCTCATTTTTTTTGGCTCCTGAAGTCCAGTGGGCATCAAAGTTTACCATGTTTGTTCGATTCACGTTTCCTTTAAATGTTTCGAACCACGCCCATATTTGGTATGTCACGTGACCAAAATAGAAAATGTCTAAAAACTCGGACTGAGTGGATCGTTTTCAAAATTTAACAATAAGACTTGTTAAAACACGGCATTATCTACAACTTGTAGTATGCGTTTGAAGAAATGTACAATATTTCAAGAATTATAGATGTTTAAGTGCTTTTATAGCCTCTTAAAGTTCTATAATTTTCGAAATATTGTACATTTCCTCAAACGCATACTACAAGTTGTAGATAATGCCGTGTTTTAACAAATCCTATTGTTATATTTCGAAAACGATCCACTCAGTCCGAGTTTTTAGACATTTTCTATTGTGGTCACGTGACATACCAAATATGGGCGTGGTTCGAAACATTTAAAGCAAACATGAATCGAACACACACGGTAAACTTTGATGCCCACTGGACTTCAGGAGCCAAAAACACGGAGGTTGTGAGATTTCCTTAGCAACAGATTTGTAGTTAAGGTTCTCCCCCCTTAAAAAGGCCTGTGATAGATCCTTTCGGTTTACCAAACAGTAGAGAAACAGCATGTAAGGTGCTGGTAACAGTTTTCAGCAGTTATACTTTGATTACTTTGACGGGTCAGAACATTCAACCACACTTTACCAAGTGATGTTACAATATTGGTTTAAACTCATCATGAATAGATGAGCTTGGGAACTGGTGTCTCATAGGTCTGTAGTGGGCCTTAGCACTCCAGACACAGAAGGGAGGTATCTACGGCAACCCTGCGAGTGGGAGCCACCAAAGCTAAGCATCAAATTTTAGTTATTTGAACTAACAGTTCTGTTTTTGCTTAACATTTTAGAGCACCTAGAGATGTCAGTTGATATATGTACCCACAACAAGCGAAATCACTATGGGAAATTAACAGATAATCAACTAACCACTACTTTGCATAATCTAATCTCTTACTGCAACCCTTAACTTGAGCACACACTTCACAGACAAAAAAAAGTTGGTTTCACTTAGCCGTTTTTGAATATAAATACTTAAAGCCAAAATCAGAGTGTTTCAAATAGCTTCTGTTGTTGCTATGGTTACTCATATGCCATCAAATTGTATGGCAATGATTGGACATAATTTTGATAAGCATTGCGGTATTCACCTTCAAATTGCTGGAAACTGTTGCCACCCACCTTAAAGTGCATGTTAAATGAGAGCACTCATTAGCTGTCTTAATATCTTAGGGGAATTCTGGTCCAGTAGGCATCCAAGGTGAAAGAGGAGTTACTGGTCAGCAGGCAAGTTGCCAATAGTTTTTGAGATTTTTTGTAAACCATTTGAAGTTGTTTTAAATTAATAGTTAACTTTATTTTTAGCTCTGTGCTTTTCAAGTACTGATACTTTCGGTAACATCTGCTAATATACAGTTGACAAGTGTGAGGTGCATATTGATTTTTTTATCCACACTGTTCTGGCAATTAATCACAGACCATGTATAGGCCTCTTAACTTGTAATCACTCTAGGTCTGGGGTGCATTTATGAAAATTCGTCGATCACCAATGATCATTTAATGTTGTTTATGTGTTTAAAAAGTGTATAAATTATCAGCTGGAGATGTTAAAATTTTTTTAGTTTAATGTCTTTACTAGGTTCAATTCATCAAAATTGTATGGTCCAGCAACTATTATCACACTGCTGTATAAAAAAAAACTTGTGCTGTTTTGGCTTTGAAACTATTCAGTTGCCCTGTTTGGAATAATTGCATAGATGTATAATAAACATATAGCATTAGCGATATTTAAAAAACTATCTCCCTTAACCCTTTCACTCCCAAGAGTGACTTAATAGATTTTACTCTGTCTAACGCCAGACGATTTTACTCGTCAAAGGGAGACCCCTTGGGAGTGAAAGGGTTAATGTGACAAAAGGTGTTGTACTGTGTTTTATAGTTCCAAAAATTCAAAAGCATTTATTTCATATCTAATTTTTAATATTTCTTTAGGGACCAAAGGGCATTCCTGGAAATCCAGGCTCAGTTGGTTCAGCTGGAGAGAGAGGAGTATGTTCAATTTTAGATAATATATCTAACATGGCATGACTGCTTTCCATTCTCTCAGTTAAAAACATTTACCAGCTGATGGTGAATACCAGTCCCCAAGATTGCACTGACCATGTAGGTTTAATTTCAAAGTTCTCAAGCAGGTAATAAAGAGCCTTTAGCAGATTGCAAGTGGACTCTCTACTGCTTAAACTATTTGTATTATGAGGGCCTAAGCTGCTCTCAACTATTGAACACATTTAAATATTTGTATGCATAGTTCAAGCTGTGAGTTTACAGTGACAAATCATACCATTCATGTATGTTAAGCATGATGCTGGAAGTGTTTAAGGAGACACTTTTTTGCCTCCCTGATAGCAAGTAAACATTGGAACTTTTCACTCACCAAAGTTTAAGCCCATATTAGTGCCCATGTCCTGAAGAAATCTGTCTTAACCCATTGACGCCTGTGCCGCCCGTAACCGCCCGTGAGGAACCTTGGCCTTTCTTCCACTTCTGACGTCATCATTTTTGACCAAAATTGGCATCATCTACACTTAACTTCTGCAGGAGGAAAAGATCTTTCCAATGATGCCTAGATCAGAGTGATTGGCTTAATGAAGCCCGAGATATGCACAAAAATGCTCAAAAAGATGAGTGAAAAACTCAGAGCAAAATTTACTGCCACTAAATCTAACTGCTCCACGGTAAAAATTGGCCGCCTCGATGACTCTTTCTTAGAAGTTTTTTAACTGTAAGCAAGCCCAGTGAAAGGTCAATCCCTGCAGCGAAAAGAAAAGAAAAGGAGAAAAAGGAAAAGAAAAAAAACATCAAAAATCGAAAAGCCTAAAGACTCAAAATCTCAAAATTTTGATTTCTGGGCATGCACGGACCCAAAGTTCGTAAAACGCGATTTTAGTGGCAAGAAAGGCTAGCTGTCGTGCCACAAATGCATTTTCAACCAGATTAAAGCTAATTTGGCCAAGATCCAGCCTCAAAACCACCAAAATGTCCAAAAAATGCATTTTTGGCAAAAAGTTCCAGGAGGCAATGGGTTAAAAAAAAAAAACTAAATTTGACTTTGGATACTGGCATTTTGAAACTACTTTGCAGTCAGGCTGTGTTTATGTGACATCATTCTGTCCAACTTGAAATTAGCAGGAGAAGCACAAAAACCTGCAACTGACTTGGCATCCTTCACAAGGGCAGCAAAATGTATTTTTTCCAAATGATTATCCACCTCACTATCTTCACTGCTCAAGAGCAGCCAAAACCTACAAAGGTAGTTAAAACAGTTGTCAGTAGGTATGGACAAAATCTCTTCAGGACAAAATGATATCACAAAAATGTGGCCTGGCTGCATGCTGAGTACTGTTCAAAATGGCCAACTACAATGTCAGATATCGAGCTAGCTTCTTCGGAGACGAAGTTCATATCTAAAGTATCTAAGCATATTTGAAGGCTTTCATGCAAAAAAGGTGCATATTGCTTTTTGGGCCAATTTTCATTTCTTGCAAAATCAGATTTTCAGCAGACAGACTAGTTTTGACTTGAAAAACTTTGTTCTATAATTTTGACACGAGAGCCTTCATTTCTTTTGCACATCTTTGCTGTTTTCTTTTGCATCTGTTATTTATGCATCAATTGGGGCATTTTACCAATTCAGTTTGAGTGTAGCATTGTAATGCAGAAATGTGCATCCCCAACTCAGATTTTTACTGTTGTGCAACCATTTTTGAGTTATTTTTTTGTAAAAAAAAAATACCTCTTAGTCGGCGCGTCGAGTATGTTGTGGACGGGTCAATGGATCAGTGAGTGAGAGATGTATGTATGTCACACCAATCAGATTGGATCTACTATAAACAGCCAATCAAATTTCTTGTTATAAAGGTAAATGATCTATGAGAAGATTTGATCCTGATGCAGTTCAGAACGGCCATATTTATTCTTCTATAAAAGACGAGGAAGTATTCATGTAATGGGTTTACTTGGGCATTTTCTGTGGGTTAGATTGAGGATTTTAGTTGGACGAGATGAGCCTTGAGGTTTGAAACAGTGCGTGAGCTAGTTGTATGCAAATGAACGAGATGTTGTTATTTTTAGATACAGAGGTAACTTGATATTTTTGTTTTTCACACGAAGTAAATTCAATTAGACGTCAGGCATCATTGCTTCTAGTTGTAAGGAAATGTTTTAGGGGAGGCGAGACTAGTTTGATTTGAAAGAGTTCGAACGTTTACAATAGGCACAGGTAACGATTGTTTTGTTCTTGTTGCATGCAAATATAGAGAGATATTTTAATTTTTTACTTACAAACGGTAATTTGACACTTTTGTTTTTCACATGGGAGTAAATTCAATTAGATCTAACAAATCGTCAGCACCTGTTCCCACGAAATGCTTCTATTTTCAGTGACAAATGGTAACTTGACACTTTTGTTTTTCGTGTCGGAGAAAATTGTTCGCACAAGATGTTTGCTATGTTTAGTTATAAATGGTAACTTGACACTTCTATTTTTGATATGGGAATAAATTCAATTCGAGCTTACAAATTGTCGGCTATTGTTTCCAGGATATTAAACAAAAAAGAAGCTTTCATTTCTAAACTGTTTTTACGTCTCTGCAGTAGCAGTTTATAGCTTTATTTGATGACATTCATTTCAGTTCGATATTTTTTGAAGACTGTGTGGTGTCAAGTTAAAGTGCAAAATCAGACTTTCAACGTATCAGAAAGTTTTTTTTCTCTTTCTTTCTATTTTCAGTGAAGTAGTGCTGTTTTGTGAAAAGGGTAGACTTACGACTCATATAAAATGCGAAAAGTTCTCTTAACGGCTTGAGTATTTTTTAGCAAAAATTCCTCTTGGGGTTGAAAGGGCTATAAGATCAGTGAGTGATGGGGAGTTATGCATGTGCGCATGTCACACCAATCACAGTGTGGGTTGTATCAAAGAACGAATCAAATTGCCTGTTAGAAAATAAGGTGTTATCTATAGTAATTTGGAGACGTGTCAGGTTACTGTAGTTTGTTTAGTAAAACATTTTACATGTCATCGATTTAATTCTACTATCTCTGAAACCTTTCAGTTCACAAAAAAATAACTCTTGCGCGTCTTGCGTGCCTATGTTTTGATATCAATAAAAACTCAATGATATTCAATAGTAATTAAGACATTTTGTGATTGAGTATTAATTAGTATTGATTAGTCAGATCTATCAACCTCAATCAATTAATGTTAAATAATTGGCATTCAGTGATTGATTTTCATTGATTGATATTGCTGCAGGAAAATCTGCACTTTAGAGGTTAAAGCCTCAATGAGTAGCTAATTTAGTAAAATATGTTTATGGAGTGACATCTTTCAAGATAGTGCATATTTGATTGTGTGGACAGGGTGGACTGCCAGGCAAGAAGGGTAATCAAGGAACAAGAGGAACTGCTGGATCTCCGGAGACCGTGGGCCTCAAGGCTCTAAAGGTGATACTGGCCCTCCTGGTAACCAAGGCGCTTCTGTTTTTGGTCCCAAAGGATCTGTTGGTGCCCCTGGACCTGAGGGCTCTCTTGGGCCTCCAGGAACACAAGGTAAACTTTGCTTATAGTACTGTATAATTTGTTTTTAAGTATAATTGTGCTTTTGCTAGTGCTCATCTTGTTCTGCACATCATGCAAGTCATGGACATGTGGACTACATATAATCATGGTCTACAGTGTTGAAACTGACAAAATCAAGTATACTATACACAACGTTTGCAGTTGGCTGGTTGAACCATGTTTGCTCTGCCAAAAACAGCCTCGTGATGTCGCTGGTTGTATTGCTGTCATGATGCGCTGAACATTCATTTTTGAGTGATCATGGAAAAAGAGACTAGTGTTGGTTGAGATGCTGGGAGTGTGTAAGATTGTTTTTCCATATAACCTTTAATTTCTTTTTAGTGGGGATGTATCTGTAACTGTACCTGATTATTTTAGAACTAAGATATAGTATAATTTCTCAAAACCTTAAAAAGTTTGAAAATTTGAGTCTTTTGGTTCTGGAATGTCTGTTAGCAGTCAGTCAGTGAAATATGTGTATTACCTTCTTTAACATGATTCCTCAGTATTGCATTGTGCATCCCTACTGCGCATGGTTTTTGCATCATTAGCACGCACAAATGAGCACATGCACATGCAAAACGAGCATGGTGAAACAAGCATGGTGACCTATATTTTTTATTGCATAATAATAGTGCCCATGTTATCCTCTTTCATCTACAAAAAATGTAAAAAATTTATCGGAAGGAAAAAACATATAGCTGAAAGTGTGCACAAAACCATACTCCAGGATGTAAATTATAATCATGAATAAATTATAATCATGAAAACATCGACTCGACGAACACATTTTGTCCACCTTGTTTTAAGTGGTGTAATTTTTTCCACAAATTTTATATATTGTTCTATATGTTCCATAGTTTCTTCCTGTCAAGTTTTCTTCCAAGTATTACTTCGATAAACTGTTCCTTTCAGCTACCGCAAAATGTAACGTGGACCAATGAATAACGCGAAAGATAAGCCTAAGTACAGGCATAAATATGGCAAGATTGGCCCATCATATTTTTTTTTTGCGAGAATTAATTTTTTTTTTATTATTCCAAAATACAAGCGTTATTTACAACATAATGAGATATTAAATACACTTAAATACACTACTTACAAGACAAAGTAACATAAAACTCTAGTTCGGTACTATTTGAATGTTCCAGTGTTATTATTTATAGATCTGGGTAAGGAAATACAGGTATCTACTTGAAGGGACATCTTCTTTAAGATATTTAACTATTAGATAAATTTTAATCTATATTTTCAACATTATATTTTACGTTTAATTTAGTGACGAAATCAGAGAGAGTAATTGATCTATTGTGGAGTTTGCTGGAGTAAATGTAATAGCGCATATACAACAAGGTGTAATTGAGTTTTCTTAACAGAGTTTTGTTTGCAATTGAGGAGTTGGGAAAGAGTCCGAATAACGTTTCTTTAGCAGACGGATGTTGGTTAGTGTAATTTACATTATTGAACCATTGAATAACTCTTCGCTGGAAAGCTTTTGAGAATTGACAGTTAATAAATGTATGTTCGATGGAGTCTTCATTTCCACAACGTAAACAATCACTATCTTGTTTAATACCAAAGCGACATAATTCTTTCTTGGTTACTATGATTCTATGTAAGAATTTGTAGTGGAATTCTTTTAATTTATTTTCTCTGCAAATCTGTTTTGCTAATTTGAAAATGCTACCTTTTTATTTTATTTTTTGAAAACAGTGCTTTGTAGGGAACATTCAGAGAAAGTTTAAAAAAATTCATCGGGAATTTTTATCTGAGGAATCACCTTAAGAATAGTGGCACCAGTCTGGTGAAGCCAGGAAAAATTATTCTTTTAAATTGCGGTTAGAGCAAACCAACATAACATAACTTGAACTTTTTTTAAACTCCAATTTCAGAGTAGCCTGAAAGGCTAATATCTTCGAGAACCAGAAAAGAAAAAAAAGGGAGCAAAACATACATGACAAATTACAGTGTATCAAGTTAACAGCGCAAACCATGTAGACCAATATGTCACCTTTGGCAGATCTTGATATGCATGACCAATTTGGTAAACCACAGTTGAACGGCATGCGTTACTCAAAAAATAAACTCTCCTATAGAATGTACCGTATTTCCTCGAATAATAGCTGGGGCAATTATTTCTATTTTTGCACTAAAAGGGCACAATTATTTGAGGGAGGCAATTATTTCAAATATTTCTCACAGCAGGTTGTGCCTGAAATATTGTTTTATTATACCATTAAAAAGTGAAATACATGAGCATAACCTTAGAAAAAAATTGTAAAAAAAACTGGTGCTTTGGTAACCATTCAGTTGTGAACAATTCAGTGGAAAACAATGATGCAAAGTTGGAAGCTTGTTTGTTACCCAAGATGGCAATTTTTAACTTGAGAGGGAGGGGAGAAGAGAAAGAGAAAATGGCAAGGGGGGGATTATTTTAAATATTTCAGTCTAGGGGGGGGGGGGGACGATTATTCGGGGAAGGCAATTAATCAAGGGACGGCTATTATTCGAGGAAATAGGGTAGTATCCACGCATACAGTGCTCTTCTGCAGCAATAATGTGCAACAAAATAAACAAAATCTTAAAAAAGAGAATAAAATGTACAAATGTTTTGAGCTGCAGGTTTTATGTGGACCTGTCCAGGTTGTGATGAGATAAAAGTTCCAGCAACCAGGAGTGTCGCATGAATTAAATTATATAAACGTATATGTACATAGTTGTCTCTTCTTGGGAAGAAATGCAGACCAGTCTCGAGACTCCACTAAAATTAAGCCTAATTTCAACAGAATTCTCAGTTTTCCACATCAAGCTTAAAAATTTTGCCTGAACTTATCAAGTTTTCACCAACACACCACACATGTGCATTTTGTGACATTGTCCTTTTAACTTTGGAGACCTCTTATAATTAACATAAATAATCACAAGCCTTTAAAGTGCCACTATGACGAAAATCGTATCTTTTCTATCAAAGCCATTTTAAAGCATAAACAAGAAGCCTGCATGAGAAAAAAAATTCCATTGACTATTTTCAAATATCTCTTTTTGTTACAGAGATTACCAAATTTTTAATGTATGCAAATTAGCCAAGTGATGGTGTCATACACTCAACCAAATTTTGATGAGCTCTATATGGTATTACGAGATGGGTAAGATGGCGGCAGCACGAACTCTCTCTGCTCTCATCGATTTACTGTTGTTGCTTCTATTTGTCTTCCCTCTGGGTTTCTTCTTAGTCACAGAACAACAGACTATGCATATGTACAGGTTATATAGGAAGGATAATACAAGAGCGATCCAATTTCCCTTCCCTCCATCTCGTCGTTTGTATGGCTTACGATTTCAGCTTCATGATGGGAGAAGAACGTTTCTGCAAGGTCGACTGCCCTATGACGTGGATGGTGCTCGATCATTTCAACTGATCAGACTGTCTGGAGATATTCATCCAAACCCAGGTCCACCTAGGCGCGGGATTAACTATCCTTGTGGAGAATGTCAACGGACTGTGCGAAGTAACCAGGACGCCATTTTGTGCTATAATTGTGATCGCTGGTTTCATGCAAATTGTGCTGGTATGAGCAGGCAGACATTTAAATATTATCTAGACTGCCATAACCTGGATTGGGAATGTTCTTTTTGTGCACTTCCCAAATTAAATGATTCTTTCTTCGACGATAATCTTCAAACAATACAAACTCCAACTAGAAATAATCTTAATGGAAATGTTCGTGATGCTGTCGAGGTTGCTGATGACAACATGTTGGCTGAAAACGAAATATGGGCTGATTTTGATGAGACTACTAAGAACTATGGCTCTAATTTCAAGATTGCTCACATCAATGCGAACAGTATTGGCGGTTTTAAATTCTATGAGATTAAGACATGGTTACTCTCTGGAAGACTGGATTTACTGGTTATCTCTGAGAGTAAAATCGACGCTAGTTTTCCCGATAGCATGTTCCATGTCGAAGGTTTTCGTCTGTGTCGCAGCGATAGAAAGGCCGGAGGTGGAGGGCTGATGGTTTATGTCAGGTCAGATGTCTGCTTTGTTAGGGTCAAACAGTTCAAAGGCCTGTCGTCACAAAGTTTGTCTAATTTTAGGACAGAGTCATTGACTCTCAAGGTCAAGATAGGAAAAAATTGGATTACTGTTGTTGGTATTTACAGACCTCCGTCTATACCTTTATCTACATGGTCGCATGAGCTGTCTGCCCTCTTTGAGGCAGCATCTACGTTAACAAATACTGTCTTCTATGCAGGTGATTTCAATGCTGACCTCCTGGCCCTGGACAAACCACCTAAAGATGGTCGCAAATATAAATGTGAATAAATATGATATAAATGTCCAAAAATCCTGTGGCTACGACATGATTTCTCCGAGACTACTTAAAGAGTCGGCGGCTGTGATTGCCAGGCCAATAGCTAATATAATTAACTCCTCGATCAGTCAATGTAGGTATCCGGCCTCGTGGAAAATGGGACAAGTCACTCCATTATTTAAAAAAGATGATGAATTGAGCAAGGCAAACTACAGGCCGGTCACAGTTTTGCCAGCAATCAACAATATATACGAGAGGATTTTAGTCCTACAGCTAAATGAATTTTATGGTTCTATTTTGTCTGATTTTATAAGTTCGTATAGAAAGTTTCACAGTTGTGAGACGTCATTATTAAGAATGACAGAAGAATGGAGGTCAATGCGTGATGATGGGCAACTCGTGGGGATAGTGTCGATGGACTTGTCAAAGGCTTTTGATGTTATACAGCACCCCTGTTATTAGCCAAGCTCAAAGCCTACGGACTAGACGAGGACAGCTGTGCCCTGTTGAGAGACTATCTGTCAAATCGACAACAGAGGGTGAAGATTGGTGACACCTTCTCGTCATGGGAAACTGTTAAGCGCGGGGTGCCTCAGGGTAGTGTTTTAGGCCCCATTCTTTTAAATATTTTTATAAACGATCTTTTCTATCATATAAAGAGAGCTAAGCTAAGTGCGTATGCTGACGACCATCAAATTTATTACTCGGAAAGGGATCTGGTGGCACTTGAGGAATGCTTGTGTAAGGAAGTTGAAAAAGCAAATCAATGGTACAATGACAACGGTATGATTGTTAACAAAACTAAACATCAGGCCTTGATCCTTGGTGATACGGAGTATACTTTCTCCTTTCCAGTGAAAGATTCAATCGACATATTTGGTATGAACATTGACAACAAACTTCAGTTTGATAAACACATATCTTCGGTATGCAAAAAGATTAATAATCAGTTAAATGTCATGATAAGATTTAGAAAACTGATTTCTAAAGCCACTTTGGTCAAATTGTATAAGGCTTTTATCCTAGCGCACTTTCATTATTGTTCATCGGTGTGGCATTTCTGCAGTGCACGAAATACCGAGAAACTAGAGGCTCTTAATAAAAGGACTCTTAGGTTCATTCTAAATGATGTTGAATCTACGTACAGTACTTTATTGGACAAAGTCAACTGTGTTTCTCTATACAACAGACGTATACAAAATATGTTAATTTTACTTTACAAAAGCCTATTTCTAACTACGTATCCTATCTACATGAGGAACATGTTTACTCTCCGTGCTACTTCCTATAATTTACGCGGTAACTACATTCTGACACTCCCTGTACCTAAAACTACTTCTTACGGCCTTCGGTCTTTTTCGTATCATGCCGTTAAACAGTGGAATTCACTGCCGGACAATGTTCGAACTTTGAACCTTAATGACTTTAAAAAATCATTAGCTAGCCTTAACTTAATGTAAATTTATAGCATTTTGTAAAATTTAATTTTAATATCGCGTTTCAAAATATTCAGTAAATAGATGTATTTCATTTTAGCTTTTAATTGTAAATATTTCACAGAATTGTATTTTATAATGTTATTGTCTATTTTTTGTTGTAATATTTTGCTATTTGTTAGTTTTCTCTCGGAGAAATTAGCTATAAAAGCTACTCTTAAATTCGAGATAAAATAAAGTTTATGTATGTATGTATCAAATATGATGAAAAAGGATATCTCAGACAATTTGATTCAGAAATGTTTGATTCTTTGCAGTAAGATTCTACTAAACGTGTTCAAATTTAAGCTTAACAGTTTTGTTACCATGGCAACATACTGGGTTCCAGACCTCCCCAGTATTAAAGGCATTTCTGGCCACCTTTGGTGTCCCATTTTTATATTTGCAAATGGTGCCTCATATACATGATCCGACAAGCATATATATATATTTGCTTGGGTTTGTGGCCTTGTTTAACGTTTTTCGGGCTGAAAATCACTTACATATTGAAATCAAGTGGGTGGGGACTGGAAAAGAGTGAGTTGCCATGAGAACAAAATGTTTTAGCCATAGGTGTGTTTTCTGTAGAACTATTAGACTGCCAAGTTTCAATGCTCTGCGCTGCAAATTGGCTAAGATAGCTCTATTTATATACTTGATGTAAAATTGGGTTGAGTAAATGAATTCATCAGTCAATTAATTTCCACATTTTACACATTTTTCAAACTTAAATATCTCCGGAGCTAATGCAGATATTTGCAAACGGTAAACAGCATTTTCATTCTTTTATAGAATCCTTTGTGATCCACCTAAAAAATCAAGAGGTAAAAATTTGATCATAGTGGCACTTTAAAAATAAATATTAAGTAGAATGAAAAAGCTTGAAAAAAGTGCCTTCTGGTTGTGCGGGACAAGCAGATTCTCCTTCTGCGGGCAAGTAACTTTTCATTCCTACTTGCCCAATGGGCAAGGGATCGGTTTGCTATGTTAATGACTAAGTTGAATGTCAACGTACCGGTAGTCATTAACATGCATTGTAGCAAACTAAGACTTGTACAAGGCAAGTAAAATTCAAGAGCCACTTGTCCTAAGGGCAAGCTGGAATTCATAATTCCAGCTAATTCAAGTTTTTTTTAAACCCTGATATTGAAAGAATGAAAAAAATTATTCTAAGTGATGAAACTGTCATTCTAGAGAATATAAAATTGGGTGTTTATGTATTGTTGCCAAGGAAGGAAACGGAAAAGCAAGAATTTTGATTTGTCACTCTACAATGAACATGCCTTGTCCTTCCTGAAGAGCAAAAAGAGTAGCATAGCAAGAAGTCTGATTCACTCACTCAGCAGTATGTTTTGTTCTTCTTCAGGTTTTCCAGGTATGGAGGGCCCAGGAGGCCCTAAAGGCTTGGCAGGAGGAGTAGGTGATCCGGGGGAGCTTGGTGAGAATGGGCTCCCTGTGCCTGGGCAGAAAGGTATGGATGGACCTCCTGGACTTAAAGGCTTCAATGGAATACAGGGAGAGGTTGGAGCCCAAGGACCTAAAGGTAATAGTTCTGTGTTATAGCTGTCATTAGAGCTAATTTAATTACTCACTGTTAGCTATAAAGTAAATTTTCTCTCCTGAATTCATGGACCAAATTTTTGGCACCACTATTGATTATTTTGTCTGATGATTTTGGGGTTGGTACAGGTGCACTGCTTATTTCACAGAAAGATGGATGTGCATTACCAAGGCAATTGTAGTGTGTCCTAGAATTGTCTCTTTCAAATGCACACTAAATGTGCTGTGTTAGCATGTTGCTTAATCAGGGTTGTAGCTAAGAAAATAGTCTCCAGGCTAAGATTTTCATTGAGCCAGTTGCCATTTTTCATGAGAGACCTGGAACAAATATTGTCCCCAATCTTTTGTAGCCTGTGAACAGGCTCCCAGCGAGCGAGTGGGAGTCGGAGCGTCGTGACTCCACGAGCGAAGCGAGTGGGACGCAGGGGAGTCTGTAGACATTGTTTTCAATGTACTGTTCCGCCCATTGGTGATTAGCCTGTTACATATCTGTCAAGGAGGTAATTAAACCTGTCAAAATTGATGGGTTTCCCCGCGCTGATGAATCAGCTTTTTATAACAATCTACCGTATAAATAGATGGTTAATAAAGTAGACAGGCCAAACACGACTCCTACGAGAAAAGGAGAAAACTAGAGCCGTTAGATCGTGCTAGGCGGCAAGTTTTAAGAGGTCTACAATCAGAACTAAGCCAAACAATGGCAACACAGTCGACAGACTTGCATGTAATGAGTTAAATTTAAATCCTGTGATACTAGAAATAAACCTATACATCGAGCTCCAGGAACATAAGCTCGATCAGATAGCTGCAAGAAACATTAGAATTTCTCTAGACAAGCCTATAGCTTTCTCAAAGGAAAGCATATGACACCCGCGATAAGAATCTACCTACTGTACTTGAAAACAGTTCTAATCATAGCCGGGCCCGGCGTCACAGTATAGAATGCTAGTAAGCAACACATTCACAGTAAATGTCATATTTTGTCCCTTAAAAGCAAATACTTGGAGACTTAAAAACAAATCTTGCAATAGAAATGAGCCAAAACAATACACTAACAGATGGCAAATTATAGGTGTCAAACTCAACGAAGCAACATGCAGATAACAGCGGAAATCATGCAGACTTCTTAAAATTTGCCACCTAGCACGATCTAACGGCTCTAGTTTTCTCCTTATGACACCATACGAAATGCCTTTCATGAACAAGAGTGAAGCGACAAAACGGTTGAAAGACCAAAAAATCTACAAATGGCACGAGCCGTAGGAGTCGTGTTTGGCCTGTCTATTTTATTAACCATCATAGATGCGGCAGCAATTGAAACATTAGGCTCTTCCTGAAACCAGTCGGTAGAATTCCGAAAACATAGCGCTTCTACGCCACAGTTTCCAGGCATAGCTTCTGCTCACATTTCAAACCAGAGATATGACGAAAATGTTGCAAAGAACTGCTCAAAGCTGCTTCAAATTCGTCGTCAGTGAACTGTGCATTGCACGCGGAAGCCGTTGTTGACAGCCTCGGCAAGAACTATGCTAATTTACAAGCAGTTGTCAAGATCTGTCAATTACTTATCTCAGAGCTGTCAACAGTCATCGATTCAACCAATCAGATCTTGATAGCAGGAGCTGGTATCATGGAACGGCGGCATCAATGGAATGTCTACAGGCTCCCCCGTGCACTCCCTCCTCACCAGACCGCTCTCGGCTCGTCCCGCTTGCCCTAGACTACACTCGCCTATCTCGCCCTAAACCCAACTGAACCGGGAGCCTGTTCGCAGGCTAAATCTTTTGCAACCCCTTGAATGCTACCAAGCTTTGTGTTGAGAAGGTGGCGAATGCAGTACACGGAAAGGGAGCACGCCAAACATGGGTTCAAAACAAGATTTTATTCCAATTACACTGCACTCAAGGTAGTCAAGAATTTATTCCAAACTTTTCATTTACATGTAGACAGGGCAATATGGTTCAGATCTTGAATGATTGTAGGTGCTTTTCTTCAACAAAGAAGAAAGGCTGAAAAGAAAGCTGAATGTTGCTGCTCCAATTGATGTCTGTGGCAACCATGTTTAAGGGCTTGGTTTGGCAACAGCATATTTTAACTTTCCAATTTCTTGTTTGTAGCTGCTCCAGTGTTCTGCCTAGAAGATGCTTGTCCACCTGCTGCACCTGGTGCCCAGGGGCCTGTAGGGTCAACTGGGGATCCAGGCCAGATAGGAGAACAAGGTCTAGCGGGGAAAAAAGGTGAAAAAGATAAATGCCCTGTTTGTCGCCCTGGTACAAAGGGTGTTAAAGGAATACAAGGAAACCCTGGTGAGCCTGGAAATGCTGGAGAATCTGGGCCAGATGGGATCAAGGGTCCCCAAGGGCCCACTGGCCCAAGGGGAGCAGATGGCACAGCTGGTATACCAGGACCACCGGTAAGGGCATGGTGCTTGTGATTACATCCTAGGTTATCAATGCAACAATTGATCCTGGTACTGGGTCATTTACCCTGTCTCAGAAATAATGGTACTGAAAAACCATTTTTGATTGTCAAATAACACCACAATTTGACACTACTTTAAGGAATAAAGGTTAAATGTAAGACTTGGAACACACAGATAGATTAATGACTGTAAAATATATCACTATCAACGGGATGTGCTACAGCATTACTATCTTTTAGATACCCCAGTATATCAGTTATTTAACAGACACAACTTATGGGTTCTTAATGGTCGTCTTTAGGGTGACAAGGGCTTTCCAGGTCCCCAAGGAAATATTGGAGAAAAAGGTGAGAGCGGCAAGCGTCCAAGAGAAGAGCTGTTTGAACCACCAGGTCCACCCGGTGACATAGGTGACCGTGGCAAACAGGGAAAAACTGGTCCTCCTGGAAATGATGGTTCCCCTGGTAACATTGGTAGTCCAGGAGAGCAGGGTGCTGCAGGTGTGCCTGGACCTCCGGTAAGCTGTGTATTTTACCCTGGGGGCTTAAGAAAAGCCGGGGAGAGAGTATTTGTTCATTGAAAGCATACAGCACCTGGTTTCAGCTCTCAAAACAATTCTGCCACCCTATTCCCCAAACAATGTCAATTTTTCTATTTCTCAGACTGCACAGACCACAGCACCTAACCACATTGAATTGTGGGGTTCGGGGGGATTAAAAGATTAACACTCAAGATGCAAATAAAATGGAATGAGGGGTTAAATATTGAAAAGCGCCATTTTTAAGTATCTCGACTACTGGTACTTTTGTCACTCATTGTGTAAGATGTATTGATTATAGAAGTAAAGGAGGAAAATAACCATCTAAGTAAAATTAGACTTATACACATCTCACATATTTCACTAAATTGGTCTGTAAAACAAAAAAATATGTCAGTAAGTAACTGGGTTTTATCAGGTATGTTTATTAGTTTATTAGTAGTAATCAAAGAACATGAGAGTGCATTTGACAGCTTTACGTTAATTAATAAGTGATTTACAAGAAATGGTACAATGACTGATCCTTG
>JAHPZR010007991.1:37500-40000 GCA_019787425.1 Platygyra sinensis | reverse complement strand
GAAGTGTTACAATACGTTGTGATAAAATATGGAGGAATTATTTCTTTGTATGCTTTCCTTACAGTTAATGTTAAGTGAATTAATAGTAAAAATAAAGAATGAATTATTTGGAATGTATGTAAAAGTAAATGCATGTAATTATTTGAAATGTATACCATTGATATTGTTTGCCAGAAGGATCTGCAAATAAAATAAAGTTTATTGTTTTACCTTTGTTTAATAATTTTTTTTACAAATCCACCTTTTGCACAAACTAGAAAAAACAAAGATTTATGGAATTAAATAACAGTTGATTTTGTTAGCCGCTTGCACAAACGTCTGATTAATTATACTGTGGGATAACATCCGGTTTTCTTTCAAAAGTGTTACGTGCTTGCCGCTTATTGTCCCCCGCACGGTTTTCGATTTGATCTGCGCGAAAAAAAAAATCCGTACTTTTCTCGTCGCGCGCTTTAATTTCAAATTGTTTTACAAATCCACCTTTTACAAATCCACCTTTTACAAATCCATGTTTTACAAATCCACCTTTTACAAATCCACCTTTTACAAATCCACCTTTTACAAATCCATGTTTTACAAATCCACCTTTTACAAATCCACCTTTTACAAATCCACCTTTTACAAATCCACCTTTTACAAATCCACCTTTTACAAATCCATGTTTTACAAATCCACCTTTTACAAATCCACCTTTTACAAATCCATGTTTTACAAATCCATGTTTACAAATCCATGTTTTACAAATCCACCTTTTACAAATCCACCTTTTACAAATCCACCTTTTACAAATCCACTCCATGTTTTACAAATCCACTCCAGTCCACTCCACTCCAGTCCACTCCATGTTTTACAATATGCCGAAATTTCCACATGATGAAGCTGGATTGTTAAAGAATAGATTTTACTTCTGCCGATTTAAGGCGAAAGTGATATATCGCTTTTAAGTCATTTTTTAAAGACACTTTTTTTCAACGCGTGGGTTCAGAGTGATTTTGTAATCCGAAACTTTTATTTACCTCGACGGAAAAATATCAAGAAATGGTCATTTCAATGACCTTTCAAACGAATATAAAATTATACAGCATTCTGTTCCGAGAAGAATTTTCCGTGAACAAAAAGGATTTTTGACGGTAAATGTTCATAATTCAAAGACCCGCACTTTACGAAACGAAGACTCACTGCGCACTCAAAAGAAATGCACACCACATGGTTGGCGATGATGTAAATTTTCGTTTCGCCCCTGCTGCGGGGTGGCCAAATCGGTGCGCAACTTCGATGCAACTTACCATGACGTCACTCCCGTAAAACTCGACTCAAGACCGCATTATGACTGCGTTCTACGAACGCAATAGACCTTTTTCGCTTGTACATTTTGTTTTCCCAATACAGATCATGTGATGATACTCAGGAGATTTGATCCTTTGTCTTGTTCATTAAAAAGAGTACATGCAGACATATTCATGCTTGCATGTACCCTTTTTAATGAACAAAACAAAGGATCAAATCTCCTGAGTATCATCACATGATCTGTATTGGGAAAACAAAATGTACAAGCGAAAAAGGTCTATTACCTTAAATACAATATAGCTAGAGTATTGTAACTAAATTACAACAATTAAATTGTTTCAATCATTGTATTCTGTCTGTAATACAAGCACCAGTGAATATGGGCAGTTGTAAGTCTACAGATATAGGAGTCAACATTATTAAAACAATGAAATTAAAGTAATTTTTCACGTATCATCTAAAGCATCAAAATGATTGTAACTTCTGTTTATAGTGTCTTCAAAGCTTAGCCAAGGCGTTGCGCGCGCATTGATACATGACGTGGCGTGTGAAGTTGTTTGCGCAGTCGGATAAGCAGAAACAATGGACCACTTTCGATATATTACTAGAAATAGTTCACACTAAATCTGCCCCCGCTTCTATTTTATCCGTCAAGGGTATAAAATTCTTATAAAAATTCCACTGCGTGAAAGGAAACTATTATTTATTGTATGAACTGAAAAAAATATCAAACCTTTCTGTTGTTCTAGTTTGATACTGAAACAAATCATTTGTCTTGATATACGAGGACTCTACGAGCAAATGTATCTCGAAAGCAGAACAGTAGTCGAGATTTATTTTCTGAGATGTAAACAGAAGAAGTATCACGTTACAATCGCCATATATGCAAATTAGAGTCAAGCTTTTTGTCCCCAATGAAAACGCCGCAAAACATTTACTTTTACATTTGGATCCCTTCCAGTCAGCCCAGCCGTCACATGGGCTCCACGCCACGAACGATTACTCAGTAAAAATAAGCGATCCAAATAAACGTGATCTTTTACGTGTGGTGTTTGGGTCGAGTCTGTCGACGGCCGTTGCTGATTTGTGTCCGACAAATCAACTTCTTTATCAAACAGTTCAATCTGGTACTGCTAAATAACCTTTGAATTCAAGATACAGCGCCGCAGCTAGTAACAGGCTAACCGAGGCGCTTGCCTCGGTCATTTCTTTG
>JAHPZR010007991.1:10000-30000 GCA_019787425.1 Platygyra sinensis | reverse complement strand
AGTACCAGACATAAAACTAATAACATTAATGTAACATTTCAGCGGCAAAAAATAAATCGAGTTAAACAGATGAAAATAAAATGAAAACAACTAGGTTTCCCTTCGTGTTTGGTGACAGTGCTGTCTTGATCACCGCCAAAAAAATGTCAATCTTTAGACGAATATTGCGAGAAAACGGTAAGGGGTGCGATGGGGTGCGACGTCTTAGAAATAACCTATATCTATTCTAGAATACGATGATACATTTTTCTTGGCTGAAAACTCCATTGATTCGGAGCAAGAAATGGTTGAATATGCACACCGTAAATCGTGACCACGATCCGCCATTTTTGACTCGCCTACAGTTGAATCCCAATAGTGGCAAGAAAGTTCGACAAATTGGCCGAAAAAAGCGACGCACTAAATCTTTAGATCCTTACCTTTCTTTTCCTTTAAGCAATTAGATCACCAAACTCGTTAATGCCGAGAAAACACGCAAAGAAATCCTCTTCATCCCTCGAGCGACGATTTCTTCCAAATCGACTCCCAAGAAAATACGCGCTCCTGATTGGTTTATTGCCTCTACCATAATGCAGTTCGGCGCGTGTCCAACCTCCTCTGGGCTCATGATCATCAAGCCTTTAGCTCGATGAATCAGTTTATTATGAGAATATTTTCTGGCTACTGCGATTAGGCGATTTTACATTAAAAACAATCGACCTATTTGCCGGGTTGTGATTGATTGGTATATTCTATTTGTAGAATCAGAAAGATGAAACACAGTGGGAAGTCTACATGGGCTTGGGGCGTCTGTCTTGAGTTTTGTGTGGTTTTGCCCGAGTACAGTAAAACGTACTGGAGACACATGGCGGAGCAAACTCGATTAAGACCTTCAAGTTTGTGTGTGAACAAATGCTATCAAAGAACATTAGTTATGCTTGGTAGGCTGTAATGAATGAATTTTTGTGATATTGGTAACTGAATAGACTAAACAATGCAAGGATCGTCAGTGTTGACAGCAATGCCATCAATTGTTTATGGTAACCAGAGTGAATGATTTAAATAACTGAAATTTTTGCTTTTTAAAAGAGGAAACCAGCTGTGTTGGTTGCTATTTGGGGATCTAGGTGAGGTCACCAAACTGAGCGTTAATTGGTCAAATGAGGTTTGAAATAAATTTTTTATCAGCAAGGCATATTGCAGGGCACCCTGAGGGCAACCTACAGAACTCACGTTTCGTAGAGTCACCGACGCAACACAGAACATGAATAATTACATTGCCAGCAAACTCTCGCTTGAGTAAAGCAAGATTCAATCACAAACTGCTGAAATTCGTCTTCTTGGAGATTTCGAATTCACCCCTTCGAGGAATTCGCACGACATCGTCCCTTAGAACTTCACTTCTCAACGAAGACTGACGGCGCCGAGATATTACCAGCATGGTGAATGCAGAAGCTATGGACTTCTTTCACGGGCAAATGCTACGGAAGAAAATGAAGAAAAATACTTGGAAAGAATACTGGGTGGAGTTGCGAGAAGACAGTCTTGTTTTTATTAACGAGAACGAGCGGAAAATTGCTGGAGTCATTACACTGACAGAGAGGACGACATGTGAGGTTTTGGGGAGAAAAACATCATCATCGCAACTTATTAGTCCAACTAACCGACAGTCAAAACAGATATCTGATCGCAAACAACACAGCCGTGATGGAACTCAGGCTTGTAAATTCAAGCTTCGGGCAAAAAAGAGGTGTCCATCTTTTGAAAACAGACTGTAAATCAAGTTGTGAAAAGTGGATAGAAGCTATTTCGCGTGTAGTACAAAATATGTGGGATAATTCCGCAAATAGCGCACCTTCGACGAGGATCAAAAAGCAAGGCTTCAAGAACGGAAAACCTAAAGATGACAAAGACACTATAACGAATAGTTTTTCGTATTCTAATCTATCTGAAGAAGATGACGATGTGGGTGACCTAGAAAGAAACTGTGGGAAGACAACTGTAGCTCAACATACAATATTAAGAGGGTTAATGTCTACCAAGGGCAGGCTTGAAAAGTGGATTATTGATTTTCCAAGTCATGTCGTTTCTAGAGGCAAATCCGCAAAGTATGGCGTTTTGGTTGAAGACACAATAGACTAATAAACTTTACCGCAAATGTTATCGGAAATTACAATGAACTCATAAAGAATCCAAAGTAAAATTACAGCTGTTTTACAAGTTACCTTTATTACAACTTCCGGGCCAATATCATAGGTAATTTGGAATAATCACTCATGTTTCACGCCATGACCTGTGTTCCTAGTAGCTCAAGTTACTTTCAAAAACATTTTTTTTAATTTTTTTTTATTTTCCCGTTGAACACAATTGGATAAATAAAATCGCGTCATGTTTGGCGCTGTGAGTATGGAATAATTTTAGCATAATGTTATTGTTTGGTCAAGAGGTAGACAGTTTTATAGTGATTACCTATTCTTGATTGGTTCTCTTGGAGGCAAAACAAGCACGTCCGTACGAAACAATCTTTATTTGCTGACATTTCCAAAAAAAAATTAAATTTCTTGCGAAATTAATTTTAAACTGGTTCTTCTCTTTGAAGCGTATGATCTATTAGTAAAATCCAACTAGTGGTCTATTATCAATGCTGCGTTCTGATTGGTTGAGCTACTAGTAGGCTATTTGTTATATCCACTAGTAGCGAAAAGCGCCGGCTTTGAAAGCCAAAACAATGGCTTCAACTAGCGAAAGATGTTTTGTCTCTAGTTGGATTTTACTAATACAATTATTCCTCGAGCCCGAATGGGCTCTGAGTCAATAGCCCATTCGGCCTTCGGCCTCATGGGCTATTGACTCAGAGCCCATTCGGGCTCGAGGAATAATTGTTAATTATTTATCACATTTGACTATTCACAGCCGGTCTCCATTTTCTCTTATTAGATGGCTACAATCTTGGACAAAATAAAATGAAACGACTATGGAACACCACCAGACAGTTGCCCGACCGCACAATGGCACCACAGGTTGTTGGGCGCCTGTTTGGAGTGTATCTACCAATTTTTAAATTCAAAATCTAATTTTAAAACAACACCAAATCTTCAAAATTTCCTATTTCCATAAATTTTACTAATCCTTTGAGAAAAATTATTTACTTCCAAATATACCTAAAAATTCAAAAATACCCAAAAATTTTCAAAACGACCCAAAACATAGATATGTGAAATGAGCATAGAGATTCTTGATTGCTTGAAACTTAAACGAGATATTTGCATTAAAAACATAATACCCAGCCAAAATACGGCTTTCATGTGGACCCCCGCCTTAATATGGTGTTTGGGTACTTGGGGGATTACGTTTCTGTCATTTATTTACATAGCCAACGGGTTCATCTTGCACCTAGATCAGAAAAATTGCGGATCTTTAAAAGAGGCCATGTTAAAACATGGCCTTTCTGCCAATATCTAGACTGCAAAACAGTCGTATTTTTTGCGAAGCGAGCGACGGGTTGAGCGACGATCCATATTCGAACGAAAGGTCTGGAACGAGTGTAAAAACGGCGAGGGAGAATGGTGAGAGACGCTGCGGGCGTGTGAGGCTCGCGCGCTTCACACTCGAGGGTCACGCGCCTTCCGTAGACTGCGTAGCTTGGCGGTTTTTAAGCGGGGAAACCGCGTTACTCTCGCTCGAAAAATAGCTTAAACCGCCAAGCTACGCAGGCTACGCCTTCCGAAAACTTCCGAAAACGACTGTTTTGCAGTCTAGCCAATATCTCGTTCGCGTTTCAAGCAACGCCAAATCCCTCCGCTTAAAACAATAACCAATGTTTTGCGGTTTTGTGTAAGTTTTTGGGTGACTTTTGGGCATTTTCGGAAAGAGTATTTTTTCTTTAAAGTATAGTTTAGAAGACTTAGATTTTGCAGACGACTTGGCTCTTATCTCAAGTACATTCGGGTAGATTCAGAGGAAGATTGATTGCCTAAACAGAAGTGGGAAGGGAACGGGCTTGAAAATTAGCACCAAGAAAACCAAAGTGATGAGCATCAACGTAAACAACAGCAACGCAGTTGTAATAGATGGGCAGGAAGTAGAGGACGTGGATAGCTTTGACTATCTAGGAGCAAGAATAACCAAGCATGGAGGGGCCGAGGGGGCCGAGAACTAGCCAAGATCTGGAGGAGTGGAGAACTGAGCAAAAACACCAAGATCAGGATCTTTAAGTCCAATGTCACAGCAGTGCTACTTTATGGATGTGAAACCTGGAGAATGACAAAGAGGGATGAAGCAAAACTGGACACATTTCTACACAAGTGTCTACGGAGGTTGCTAAAGATATACTGGCCGATGAAGGTGTCAAATGAGGAAGTCAGGCGACGAGCTAGAACTTGTACCATCAGCGATCAGATCAGGAGACGGAGGTGGCGCTGGATAGGGCATGTGTTGCGCATGAACAACCAACAGAATCCACGCATTGCTTTGACCTGGGCACCAGAAGGGAAGAGGACCAGAGGACGGCCAAAGGTAACATGGAGAAGAACAGTAGAAGGAGAAAGGCAGAAGATGGGTTTCACCACCTGGAGCGAAGCTGCTACTGCTGCAAGAGACCGAGCGGGTTGGAGGAGACAAGTCAACGGCCCTATTCTCCCAGAGGAGATATAGGAAACAAGTCAAGTCAAGTCATAGTTTAAATTATTAGCCTGCGAACGCAGACGTATTTCCGGCAGGATAAGTTTAAGGTGGCTGAACACAGTTTTTGATACCTCTGTTTCATTTACATTTTTCTCTAAAACCCTTGATCCTTTGGTCGCCATAAATGGCAGCAAGCAAGTTAACAACACAAACTTCAACTTTTTGATAATTAAGCTGCCGTATGTACCGTTGCCATGGCAACATGAACAAATAGAAACAGGTGTTTAAAATGGGTTTTGTTTATTTGCAGAAAATCTAGTCATTAGATTTTCTTTATAATTTGCATGCAACAAGCTTGTAACGATACTCGCAAGTTAGCGCTATTTTAATAATAATTTAACTAACAGATCTTTAATTATCCCTGTTTGAAGGTTCACTGGCATATCTTGAATTTCCTTTGTTAAAGTTCAATTTTTTTTCAATCCTCCAGTTACTTATTTCCTAAAGTATTTTCGTGCCAAATTTCGTGAAATTCTAATTAGTGGTTCTCGAGAAATAAGCGCCTCCGAGAAGTCAATTTTTCACTCAATCGCACTTTTTTCGACTTACTACGCATGCGCTGCATTAACTGGTTCTTTTAGCAACACATTTTTTACGATAACTGCAGAAATTCACGCGCGCTCATTGGCTATTTTATTGTCCATATGCGGACATACACATGAATTTAAAATTCATGCGACGCGTCAGCGAGCGCGAGCCGGCAATTCGACAATTTGTTATCGTAAAAAACAAATTGATGTCAGTTTTTAATGCGTCTGTCCTGTTATTGATATTGAATTTCGTCATCACATTGTCAAAGTAGTCTGCGGATCCACTCGGCTATCGCCTCGTGGATCCACAGCTACTTTGACAATGTGATGACGAAATTCATGATCAATAACAGGACAGACGCATAAAAAACTGACGTCAATTTGTTAACTCGTCCCCAGAGCCCACGATCCTTCTGGCCTGCGGCAGGAAATCGAGAGCTCTGGGAGCAACCATTTCAGGCATGCGCCATGGCATGAAATAGATGCAGACTGAGACTGCGCAGTGAACCGGATAACCAGAATTCGGTTATTTCCCATTGTTATTTCAAAATGGATGCTCCCAGAGCTCTCGTTTTTCGACCGCTGGTCAAGGGGAACGAGACTCTGGGAACGAGATTGTTAGCAACAAAGAAATAGCAGAGCTGAGTTCTTTGCATCGTTACCTTTTTAACATACCTTTGTAATAAAAGAGTAAAACCATCAATTCAATACATTGTGTTCATTTGTGAAGAAAAAAATAGTACAGATAGCGCAGACATTGAGCAAATAAAATGATCGCTCTATTTATGCCATGTTTGTTTTTATGCAATACTTGTGCGCGCGCTGAATCGCGTTAGCAAGAGCGCGCGCCAAAACTGTGTTCGGCCACCTTAATTTGAAGTGAAGAATTAGTGGATGGACTCCAAACAGTCCCCTACCGTGGTCAACGTGTTCCTAACTCATTTTTCGGTCCCTCCCTGTCGAAGACTGTCGAGGACTGGTACTTTGTATGGCACAATCAGGGGCACAATAGAGAATGGTACATGAAGGGCTACATGAAGTATTAAGCGAAGGTGTCATAGAAATCAGGCAAGGCTTAAAGAGGACAAACTGTGAACTAAATCCTTTATAAATAGTGAAAATAGTCATGGGAAAAAACCGAAAGAAAGGTAAGAACAAGCTGGTGGATTTTTGGTTTTGCTATTAGTTACCATATTGAACGCAGACAGCTATATATAATTTGCCTCGCGCTCTGGTCACATGTCACACTCTAAAACTCGACTTCTAAATCTTACATATCTTAGAACACATTCCTTAATATAATTCCGGTAGTAAGAACCTCAGTTTTTAAATTAAAACCTCGATTCTCAATTGAAGAATACAACTACTTCATTTAAGAATACAACTACTTAAATTAACGATACTAGTTTCTAATAATTAGAAATTTTTAAAATCCCGATTTTAGAGTGTCATGTACCATGACGATAACGATAAGCTTTCTTCATTTAACGTGGGGTTTACGTTCAGCTAATCAGCTACTTTACAGGTAATCCTCGGCCCTGGCGTATTCTAAAAATTGAAACTAAAATTGTAATGAATTCTGATCTCAGTCAGATTGTTGTTTATTTCACTAGTGAAATTAGCTAGCACTCTAAAATGAGGATTTTAAAATTAGAAACTAGTATCCTTAACTTAAGTAGTTGTATTCTTAAATTGAGAATCGAGGTTTTAATTTAAAAACTGAGGTTCTTACTACTGGAATTATATTTAGGAATGTGTTCTAAAATTATTACACAAATTATTTCTTCCATGTACAGAGATTTTTGTTTCTCTGCTCTATGCCCGTTAAATTAGCAGCAATAAACTTTTAAATATCCTAATTTGGCGTAGTGATAATAAACTTTTATTCATCTACATGACACGAGCATGGGACAAAGAAAAATCCTGACAGTCCCTGACAGGAATTGAACCCATGACCTCCCGAACACTGGGCGGGTGCTCTATCCACTGAGCTATGAGAAATAATATAGAGCAAGGTCATTTTAACTGAGTTCATATGTGAAAAGTGTCCCGCATACTGCTAGGATAAGCACTGTCAAAGTCATCATGAGTGGTGATAAGTGAAGTAAAGATGGTGAATTTTGTGCTCGGTAATAAATGCGAAAGGTGAGTAAATCTACATGACATGAGCATGTTTGTATAACTCGATGGAGACACAGAACTAGCGTGCGCTGTTGACGTAGTGATGGCGTGAGCAAAGAGAATTTACATTTTGATAATCAAAGTTAACAAGTAGTTTTTTTTTTTCTCGTCGTGGTGTTTTCTAAAAGAAATAGAAAACATGTACTCTGTGTTTCTATCGAGTTATACAAACACTCGTGAAAGTTTGGGAGAACTGGAAAAAGCTGTGGAAACACTCGCCTGCAGCTTGTGTTCCCACAGCATTTCTCATTCTCCCAAACTTCCACTCGTGTTTGTATAACTCGATAGAAACACGGTACATGTTTTCTATTTCTTAAATACAAGATAAAAAAGATAAAATAGCTACATTACTATGCATAAAAGTTATAATTTAAAAAGGTCAAAATAGGGTATTAACAAAATACTACGATAAAATGGACTCAGTTCCCTGAATTTCTGGATTAAGATTGTTAAAATTTTTATTGCCTGGTATGTCAGTTTTTGTTTTCCCTAGTTTGTTTTGGGAGCTGGAAGTGCAGTTTGTTACACTGGCATGTATTATGATTATGAAAGGCAGTATTATGCTTAAAATTAAAATCAAAGTCAATGATGTCATTCAAGCACCTAAAAATAAAAACGCATCAATGCATGTGTAGTCTTTCATCTTTCATGATACGTCTTTCATGATACAAGTAAAATTGGTCTAACCTAGCTTATTCCACTTGTTATGAGTGTGGTATTAGCTCTCATTAATGTAACTGTTTTAGAATTGTTGGTCATTGTCAAAATTACCATTTACCTTCCTACTTATCTTTTTTGTGATTGTTTCTAGTGAATCCCGGTGCTTCAAGAGCTGAACTGATGATGATGACAGTGTCAGACATAGTGAGTCAACTGATTACAGCACATGAGAAAGGAAGTGATGTCAATCTCAACAAGTAAATACCAGTCAAATCTGCATGTGTATCTATTGTGTATGAATGTACAGTATATGTGTCATCTTGATTATAGCTGTAAATAGCTGTATGGTAGGTAATGTCACAAAGAGTACTGTAAGTAATACAAATATCTGTGTCATTAGTAATATAAGTAGTTGTGCTGTAGGTAATGTGAGTAACTGTATCATTTAATGTAAGCAATGTGAAAAAGACTGTTAAAAAATCTTGATTATAGTTAGGTGGCATTAAGCATCATCATTGCCAGTAGCATTATTTTTGTAAGGGTCTGTTTATAAAGATAGCCTAGGTTTACAAGCGAAATTCCACAAATAGGGTAACTCTACAAACCAGGACAACTTAACCCTTTAGTGGCCGAGGGGTCTCCCTTTGACAAGTAAAATCGTCTGGCATTAGACAGAGTAAAATCTGTGAGTCACTATTGGGCATTAAAGGGTTAAAGGAGATGGTTTTTTAACCCTTTAGTGCCCAAAGTGCCCTTTGACGAGAAAAATTGTCTGGTGTTAGACAGAGTAAAATCTGTAAGTCACTATTGGGCATTAAAGGGTTAAAGTGCCTATAACCCCAAAAATTGTTTTTCACTTGGTGAAATCTTTGTATTGAATTAGGAAAAATATCGCAAAAAATTTTTGCATTTGGTTGAAATCCGAATTTTTTATGAATTTTTCGAGTGAGCGTCCTTTGCAGCACTACCAAGCAAACGGGAGAATAGGTCTAGTGACGTCATTCCAGGCCTTTGCACGTGTCGCTTCGGTTGTTGTACTTATGGGTTTGGTGTTTGCAGCGTCAAGTATTTTGTCGAAGGAATGTCGATTCTAGATAAAAAAAGTTGTAAAATCGTATCTCTTGATAATGTCGTCCAGCGATGCTAGCTTTGACTCAAGCTCGGATTCCAAGACTGCAGAAACAGAAGTACAGATGTAGAGTATGACTTAGAAGTCGAGGTCATGTCAAACACGCGCGAAGAAAAAGACACCTCAGATGATGATGAACCGGAAGATGTCTACGCTAACGAGCCTTTAGCAGACGGGTTTCAACCAAATGCAAAAATTTTTGTGGCATTTTTCCTAATTCCATACAGGGATTCCACTAAGAGGAAAACATTTTTTGGGGGTTATAGGCACTTTAATTTGCTGTTATACTCGAGGGGGTCTGGAAACAAGTAGAAAGTTAAATCAGGTAAAGGGGTTACCCTACCTGGAGAGTTTACAAGGGAAAAAATTAACCTGCTTGCCAGTGTTTAACCTTGGCATGCAGATGGGTAACCTGCCTAACCTGGTAACCATAGCTGCCTTGTAAACCCAAAAGAGAATTAAAGAGGAAATGTGGTAGTGCTATGGTAACCTGCTTGCTGGGGTAACCCTCTCTCCTTGTAAACATGCCCTTTTTTAATTTTGTCATGCATGTAGGATAAATACTAACTAAAGCCAACATAAACAACATTCAGTTTAACCCAAGTCTCAAAAAAATACTACTTTTGGTGTCAAAATTTTGGAAATTATCAGAGAGAATTCAAATCTTGACTCAGACTTGGATTTTGGTGATTTCTCCTTTGTCATTTGTTATTTCATAGAGGACAATACAGTTAACCCAGTCTGTGGATTTGCTTTCTGGTATGAGCACACCAAGTTTTACCATGGTGTTAACTTCCTTTCTAAACATTTTCTAAAGATGTACTGACACAGTATGTGGTGTGTGGATAACAAGTTCAGCATTAGGGTTGTGGGTGTTGTCACAGGGCTTCATGTTAAAGGTTCCCAGGTCCTCAAAGCAGTGTCCTCTGGACTGGACTGGTTTATTAAAAATCACATCGCAGTAAAATACTGAATTGCGTAATTGTTCACAAGCTACTAATATACAAACATAAATATAAGACTTAAACTTGTCCAAATTTGGTAAAGAAGCTTATCTCGTTCAGTGACAGGGGGGGTCATGTTTGAGTATCTAGACAGCAGCTAGGGTCTCTGCCGGTCCTCTGTTGCGATTTATGTGGAGTGTGTTGGAAGTTTCTAAGCTGCAAATAGATTTTACCAGCCAAGTCATTCACAGGTTTTACAACCAAGCATTGCAGGTCCTGCTACATCAGTAACATTAAAAATAATATCTTTAATACTGCCATTTTGATGGACGTACAATGGACAGGTGTAGTCTCCGAATGTAGTAATCCTGTACTATGTTGGGCCGAGGTGTCTCTGCTGGGGATTGGGGTTGAGTCAGTGTCAACCTTGCAGTTGAGGTGTACCATGTGTCGTGGGGGTCTGCTTTGACTTATTTTTCGGTCATGACTTTAGTGCCATTTTTTTCTCTGCTTGATGCGTGCGATCATTGAGGCACTGAAGCTGTCTTGGGCTTCTAGTGTTCCCAGAAAGACATTGGTATACCTTGAGCATTCACTTGTTATTCCATAAGGCTCCTCTTTCTGTAGGGTCATCATGTCTGACCTTGTTTTAGACTTGTAAACTTTGCTGAAATGACCATGTTTATTGCAGTTGAAGCATTCTACTTCAATGGCTGGGCATTGTTGGCCTTTGGTGTGTGATGTATCCCCACATCTGTAACACTGCTCTGCGTCATGCTGTTTGTTTCCTCTACTACTGATGTACCTTTGGTGAGGCTGGTTTCTGAGGATGTTACCTTGCTTAGTGCATTTACGTACTTCCTCCTGTTTTTGCTTTGGGTTTGTAGTGTTGCTCATTGCTTTCAATTGCATCTGGCTAGCCTCATCTTTTGTGCAAATTCTTTTGCCTCTGTTTCAAACCTTACAAGTAGATAATGTCTGTTCAAGGAATGGTTTGCTTATAGCTTGATGTGATCTTCAATATCCAATACTCTTCCAGATCTTTCTGCTGTTCATTGCTTAGTACCCAAGTGTTAAATAAGTCCAGGCCATAATCACCCGACCACAGTAACACATCTTTGCACTTCTGAGTGCTGTGCCGACTTTTTAATGATCCATCAAGTAGCAGTTCACACTTTTGGTGGAATCTCTTGAATCTTGAATCTACCAGTGAACTCCAGAGTCCTGATAGGAGCACAAGGTATAACATAATATGACACATGATGCCACAATTTTTGGCAGGCAGTTATAGCATTAATTGCATGTGCGCTCTACACGAATAACATTAGCGTCTCCAGTGGGCCAATCAAATTTACCTTGTTTACAACCTAGTTAGCAGCTTGAACACAAATTTTTCCTCACATTTACTTCCAGTGATGCTGAAAGGTGTTTTTTTAATATTTTCACTCCACTCTCCCACTGCTTTTTTTTTTTATTGTATCAAGAGTTTAACGACGTTAAAATACTATTCTGATTTGTAACCGTTAGTTGGTTTGTCATTAAACGGTTGGGGGGACAAGTGCTACTGGCACCAACCCTTCAGTGATTTTGGGGTCATTTAGCGTGGGTGAGCAACAGTGGCCATGACCACTTCCCCTTGCTAATCTACACTCTAGGAGATTGGCATGGGGGCACGCTGCTGGCAGCAGCGGTTTCTCCACAACACCCATAACAAGTCTTCTATGCAAGTTGCTGACACTAATCAAGCTCTGTTGACTAGCCTTTCATGCAGCAGGCAGTGCTTGGGTCCTGGACAACAGTTGCCTACTTCCCAATCTTTTCTCCCAAATATATGTTTGTCTTTTTTATTGTGCATGACGTTTACTCGATTAAAGAAAATCATTTTTAATAGCCACTCTTTCCTTTTCAATCCATGTTTTTCTCATTTTGCAAAAACTATCCACTAATTTTATCAATTGAAAGTCTATCCAAGCCTAGAAAAGAGTTTCTATTTAATATTAAGTGACTAACCTTTATCCATAAGCCTATGGAATATGCCATGCGGGATACGCTGCAGTCAGTGTTTATTAAATACTTCTCTTCCAACCCCTTAAGAATAAAAGGACAAGCAGCCAGTAAGTATGGACTGACATCACAACCAAGACTGGTTGATATCATTGCTGCTGTACCTGCTACATATAAAAAGGTTAGTTCTTAATATGTCTGAGAAGTTGTCTCTTTGGTATTTTTCATTAGTTTTCTTTTTGTATCATTATCTTTTTGTCTTGTCAGGTACTGCTGCCAAAGTTAAAAGCCAAGCCAGTGAGAACAGCTTCTGGGGTAAGAATTTCAATGTTCATTACATTATAGTGCTGAAGGTAACAGGTTTCACTTGGCAATAATAAAATTATTGCAGCTGGAGCAACGAAAACCAGAGAATATTTCAGGGACCCTTAGTGATCTGGAGTGTTTTCCCATAACTTTTATGTGGTCTCTCTGAGTAATACTTCACCATGTTATTCTGGTTATTAGCAAACAATCTGCTCCTTGTAACAACATGTTTGCTGTTTTTTGTTGATTTTAGTGAAAACTGAGTGGTTTTTATTTGTTATTATCATAGATTGCTGTTGTTGCTGTGATGTGTAAACCTCACAGATGTCCACATATCAACATGACTGGTAATATTTGTGTGTAAGTTTCTTGGCAACAGTTATTTTCCTACAATACATTCTATCTTTGAGTTGCGAGCATTGTGGAAAAGGAAAATTGTAGGGAGAACTTTACCAGTTCTTTGCCAGACTTTGCAGGTATCAATCTAAAGTGAAAAGGATCTCTTAATAATAGAGACTAGAGACTAATTGTTTGAGTCAGATCAGTGTTGTTTTGTTTCATACCTTACTTAGCTAGACAGTGCTCTCTGGTTATGTCTACTGCCTAATTAATGGATAAGAGCAAGGTAGAATCAGGGCTGTTACTAATTTTTCAAGTAGACGGGGAATTGTAAAAAGTAGCCGGGGGACAAAAAAAGTCTGGTGCTACTGAGGGGAGGGGAGGGGGGGTAATGCATGCTGTTTATTTTGGGATTCGAAAAAAATTACACCCACGCAACCCGCGTGACTCGCAAATATTGGGGTGACAGAAAGAAGAAGTTGAGGAAGACTGGGAACGAGTGAAAGAAGCTTGTGACCACGAGTAAAAAACAAAACGTCAAGAACTGTCGGGAACGTCACACTGGTTCTTTTTTCCCTGAACCAACAGCGTTGCTTTGAGAAATTAGCGCAATGAAACTACCTGCACTTATGGATGAACCAAATTTCTGTCGGGCATAGCCATAACTGGGACGTAAGCAAGCCATGTACGACTGATGTGTAAGACTTACCAGTCTTACCCTTATTTGTGGACAAGTAAACGAGCGAGAGGAATACCAAATTAATGTTGTAAGTTTGCAGTTAACTGATCGCCGACTTTTTTGTAGAAATTGTTCAAAGTGCAACAACGGCAAGTCCATGTGTGACAACTACTAGGCCACGCGCATCTTCTGCAAATTCCTTCGCCCCTGATCTCAGTGGTCGATTCAAAAGAGAAATGCTGAAGCCCAAACGGTTGTTTCTTCGGTTAAACATAATCTTACCTTGAAGCGGAGCTAGAAGAGAAGAAGTCCAGTTTTCTTTGTTTGTCCTCTGCTGCTCCTCATATTTTGGATGACATTTTTACGCGGAACCAAAAACTCTGAAAACAAGAGAAACCAAATGAAATGAACACTTCGTAAAATCTGACGCTTTGGAAAGATGACATTGAATATTACATGTTTTCAGTCAGTCTCACAGGGATTGTAAAGTCGCCTCTCTTTAAAAGATGAATAAGAGTTTGTATTAATAAACTATTGATTTGTTGTTTAATTCATAGTTTTGTAATTTGATGCATTTTTCTCTTTCCAATATTTTCGTTTTGTATCAAAGTAGCCGGGGATCAGACTTCTAGTAGCGGGGGAAAATCCCCAGCCCCCGGCCCTTAGTGACAGCCCTGTAGAATGCTGAATTTAAACAAAACCTCTGCCGTTTCATTCAATACAACATAACAATCCACTGCCATTTCTATGTTGTGAGAGTTGTACTTGACAAATTGACGTCAGTTTTTCATGGGTCCGTCCTGTTATTGATCATGAATTTCATCATAACATTGTCAAAGTAGCTGTGGATCCAGGAGGTGATAGCTGAGTGGATCCGCAGACTGCTTTGACAATGTTATGACGAAATTAATTGTCAACAACAGGACAGACGCATTTAAAACTGACATCAATTTGTTTTTCAAGATAACAAATTGTCAAATTGTCCACTCTCATTTGTTGATGGATGGCATAAATTATAAATTCATATGTCTGTCTGCTATTTGACAATAAAAATTAGCCAATGAGCGTGCAAGAATTTCTACAGTTATCATAAAATTAGCCTTTGCAAATCGTTTACCCTGGGTTGAAGTCATCCAAAATCTTTCTACACCTTCGGTTATCTTCAGAAGTCGTAGGGAAAGCTTCAGGAACCTTCAGAAGTTGACGGAAACCTTCCGAAAACTGAGGCAATCTTTGAAAGCCTTTGGTGAATCTTCCAAAATTCAGGTTCTGGGGAGACGAAAAATCTCACGCATTTTACCGATGTTGGCAGGTATATAATATTATTATGACAGTCATGTAGAAACAAGTAGAATTCCCTCCTCATGATTTCTAGTGCCTTCAGATTAAAAGGGTGTTATTGTCAGGCTGAAACAGATTGACATGAAAAACAACTGGTGTTCAACAAGCCTAAACATTCTGTGTTTGTTAGGTATTGCCCAGGAGGTCCAGACTCTGATTTTGAGTACTCTACACAGTCCTACACTGGATATGAAGTAAGATCCCTTAAATCAGTACTAAGGTTAAACAGTCAGGAACAGAAACCCAACCTGAGAAATCCCTCAAAATTGCATTAAAAGAATATCTAATTAATTGTGTTTTTTGTCATAAACACTATAATGTTATATTGTATGTCTAAGGTCCTTAAAATCCATACTAAGGTTAAACAGTCAGGAACATGAAAGGAGAAAATGTCCCTCAAAATGATATCTGAAGAATGACTTTGCTATTATAGTGTTATGACCTTGTCATAACACTATAATAGTATATTGTAATTGTCTTAATAATTTAAATTGTAAATAATCTTAATACTCCTTTAACATATTTATGTAAGTTGAATAAAATTAACTTGATCTGGAGAATCTAAAAAAACTGTAGTTATAGATTTAAAGGTGCACTGTATTTTTAATGCAAAGTTTGAAAGAAAAGGTTTAAGGTCAATTTGGTTCTAGGTTTGGAAGATCTTGGCTAAAAGCTGAACCCCTTTTCAAGCTGAAAATTGTAGTCAACTCAGTGACATCTAAGCTTATTAGCTTTGATAGATTACGAGTCACATGTATAATGTACATGTACATCCTGGCATCTTAAGCTGGAGAGTAATAAGGGATTTTCTCTTAACATGTCTGGTGGTTTTGTTGGCACAAATGTTATTAACCACAAGGAGAAAGTAACATGTTGTTTTAGTGTACCTTTACCGTACCTTTTATATGAGGTTTTCTTCAACTTAAATTTTTTTCCTACTTGTAACACTGCTCTTATAGCAATATTGTTTGATTGAACTGTTTCAGCCCACATCAATGAGAGCAATCCGAGCAAGGTACAATCCTTATTTGCAAACAAGACATAGAATTGATCAGGTGAATACAACTTTACATCATTTATTAATATGTAATTACAACTGATTTGTGGCATGAACCTGGTTGTTTTTAAGGTGCATTAGTTTACAACTAAATGGACCATGAAAAGACAACAGCTGTCTGATTCATTAATGTTTCTTTCATAATTATAAATTTTGATTGTAATTTGTCAGTATGTTTTGATATGGCATTGCATTGCATGGCATGGCATCACATCATATGGTATCTGATAATTTATAGGATTGTCACAAACAGTTGTAATAGATCAAAATAGGCAGCGTTTTCACTGGCGTGAGCAGTTGATTTTGTCACCTATTTCAAAAGAACCAGACCCAGCAGAGTTAATAGCCAAGATAACAAAGTAGATGGTGATGATACTTGGCTTCACACTAGAAGCTAAGTTAGTTTCAAGTAAGCACTTGACTCAAGTGCACTTGAAAATCTCAAATTGCACTTTCGAAAACTTTGCTTCACCCCTGATGAAGCATAGCTGAAGCATTTTTGCATTAAAAATCAGTCATTCATATCAAAATTACTGTGATTGTGCGGCAGTAAAATCGTGAAGAAATGTTTACAGTTACTATGTTGCTAAAGAGCAAGGGAACGAACAACATCTTCTGTATTTCTCTAGAATGGATCAACAGCATGGTTTCTGGCAAACAAATTGCTTTAGAGCTTTAGCTAACCTAGAGATTGCATTATAACATAGCTAGCAGAGCCACGCAATCAAATTCAGTATACGTAAGCGTGCACCAAATCTCGATAGTGCTCGCTGATGGCGTCAGCAAATCGCTTTGCCAGAATTTTTTTTCGCGCGAGCGGCCATTGTCAGCGTGGGGAAAAATATTATATTTCGCTTCAATGATGGATACAGAGACTCGGCCCACTAGTCCCAAAACAAACACAATTTTCCGGCCTTTTCTCGTGGGCTAGAGTTCTTAAATGAGGCAAAAAAAGAGAAAAACAACAGAAGAGGAAACTCGGCATCAGCGCCGTCATGACTCGCTTCACTGTCCGAAAGACACTCTGGTAAAACCAAACAAATTACAAACTGGTCTGTTTAACCCTTTAAAGGTAAGCTTAAGTTTTACCGTTATAAAATTGCTAAATATAAACCTTGAGCTTTCAACAGAAAAATTGAAATAAAACCAATTCTATTTTGCTTAATATTTCGCTTACAGCGAACAATCACTTCTGTTATTGTTGTATTTATTTCGCGTCGATTTTCAGGATTTTATGCACAATTCCACCGGCTATGTTATAAAACAATTGGTTCATGCTTTTAGCTGTGCACTATCGAGTTATGGAGCACTTGGGAAGTTTGGAGAACACTCAAGAAGCTAGAGTTGCCCTCGGCTGTCGCCTCGGGCAACTCTTACGCTTCTTTTGTGCTCTCCAAACTTCCCGCGTGCTCCATAACTCGATAGTGCACGCTAAAGCATGAACCAATTGTTAATTTCAGTGTGACTTGTCCAATTTTCAACAGAGTTTTTCATCTGCAAAGAAATGGCCTAGTTGAAACTTGAAACAGAAGCTGGTTTGTAATTTGCCGAAGAGCATTTTGGTGTCAGATGGTCTAAAAAGTGATTGTTTAGGCTGTCTATGTGAATGGAATTCAAGCAACTCATTTATTGGTCCATTCATCAGCATTGTAGCAATGTTACACATTGCTTTCAGTTTGCTTCCATTTCTATTTATTGGTCAAGTGTGTTCTCAAGCGTGGTGTAGACCATACTTGGTGGTGCACTTGGCTTCTTTGATCTACGGACATTTCCATGGTCACTACGTAAAGTCTACGTAAGTACATTTTACCCCTTCACACTCAAAGTAGGTTTCAAATGCACTTAGATTGTACTTACATGCTCTAATGTGAAGCCAGGTATTTTTCTCCAGCAAATGCCTTCTTTTAACAACCCTGTTTAACTGCTCAATGTACTCAAGACTTTTGTGTGTGTGTGTGTGTTGAGTAATGTTTCATTGTGCATGATTTGGCCTGTTGTTATGTTCAATTAATTTTAAAATATTGGTACATTATAAGTGTATATGTAATATGTAGATAAGCAAGGTCCAGTCTTGAGAATGTTTGTAGCAATGGAAGTACAATTTAGGTAATAATTTCCAAGCCTTGTTTGACTTTCTTCAAAAGATTGAGCTTTACTTCATCAGCAAGTAAGGTTTTCCTGTTATTTTTGTAGCTCAAACAACTGGGCCATAATGTGGATAAGGTGAGGAGAATGCAATTCATTTCTAACCTTCTTGTGATTTTTTACTATATTTATCATGATACAAGAAGTATGTTAACTTGAAAAGATCAGTTTGTCAATCATGTGACTGATTCTTTTAGGTTGAGTTCATTGTAATGGGAGGCACATTTATGTGTCTGGATGAAAGCTACAGGGATTTCTTCATCAGGAATCTTCATGACGCACTCTCAGGCCATACAAGTAACAATGTAACTGAAGCTGTCAAGTAAGATGCACTCTCTGTTATGAGATTGTCAGGACAGAAATACTTAGAGAGGTGGAAAAGAAGACAAAACCTTGGCTTGTCAAGATTACTAATAGTAGTCCGTTCTACAAAAAACAAGAATAAAATAAAAAATACAGCATCACTTTACAGTGTTCCTTTGGCAATCGGTCTTTTGCTACTTTTTCAAAATTACCGCAAAATGAATGTGAATCACTGCAAAATAAATGTGTATTAAATGTGTTTGTGATTGGCCACTCCTCATTGGGACTTTTCAGGACCAATGCAAACAAAGAATGAAAAATGACTTAACTTTAAATTGATAAAATTTTGAGGAAAATGTAGAAGTCCCAAACAAGGAGAAGATTTCTACTTGGGTTATGTTTGTTATGGATACATGTACCTAAATCAAGTTGTCATCATCATTATTGTTCTCTTGTACTGTACCTGATAAGCCTCGACAGTACTAGACAACTGATGTGTTAAAATATTGACTGGCAATAGTTAAACAGGATAAAGATTGCGAACTTTGTTGGTTAATGATGATGATGATGATGATAATTTTATTGCTATGTTGCAGATATTCAGAGAGAAGCAAGACAAAATGCATAGGAATCACTATTGAGACTCGACCAGACTACTGCTTAAAAAAACATTTAAGGTCTGTTGCTTGAATCAAGTTTGGTATTTAGACATGAATGTACACAAGGTGCATTTAACTGGCTTTGTAATGATATTGTATAACGAACTATCAAACTGTGACACTGTCTATATGTTTTTAAGGTGTCATATGGATCAACTTGTTGTTTTGAGTTAAAACTTGTTCATCCGTGTTTCTAGTTCCATGCTGATGTATGGCTGCACTCGTCTGGAGATTGGTGTACAAAGTGTGTATGAAGATGTAGCAAGAGATACTAACAGGTGAATGCTACACATTGAATGTTCAAAATCACTTTCATTCAATGTTTCATTCCTATCACAGGTTAAGATGAGCTCAGTAAATTGGCCTGCTCCTAGACCAGACCAACATGCCTTAAAAGAACTGAGGAGATTGTGCTGCCTTTGTAAATTATGTCTACAAATGGTTTGATGTCAAAGTCTTCTCGGATAGGGACTATAAATCTTAGGTCCCGTCTCCTGCATCTTCAGTGTTGCATGGTCAGCAGGGGACATTAAAGAACCCAAACACTTGTTGAAAAGATTAGGGCATGTAGTTCCCAGAGTTGTGGTCTGGCCTTGTCTCACGGGTTGGTGCTTCACATAGGGTTAACCTCATTGTACATTTCACCCTTGGACAGAATTGTCCAAAATTACTATGACTTGTATGAAAACTCATTTCTTACACATAAGACCATCTCATGCATTCTGTTTTTATTCCAGAGGCCACACTGTCAGAGCAGTGAGTGAGTCATTCCACATGTCCAAAGATGCAGGCTTCAAGGTCCAGTATTTTCAATCAGCTAGAGATTATGATTTTGAGCACAGGCTGGCAAGTATTGCTGTAAAAATTAAACCAAATTAATTTTCTAAAAGTCCTCTGATCACAAACTGACGCCCTTTGCTAAACCAGGAGCCTAAAAGAATAAGTCAGTCAGTAAGTCCTCTCATAACAAAGACATTGTAACTAAATCAGAACTCCAATATGCACTCAGTTTTTGAGCAAGTTATTTTCAGCTTGTTGTTGAGAGAAGCTAGTCAGAGTGT